>JAQIXQ010000305.1:0-35905 GCA_034700485.1 Pseudosinella alba | reverse complement strand
GAAAAATATTTAGATTTTGATCAGAATTGAATGGGGGAAGCAATTTGTTCATATATTTTTACATTGACTCTTGGGCGGAAGGTTATCCGTTCCAGACCTAGTCTTCTATGGCATATGTCAAAGTTTTGTTTGAAGAGGCATGTTATCAAATACGCTATACCTCCAATATTTAACGTTCACGCATGTTGATTTTCCTCTCTTCAAATAGAACGCGGTGATGGATATTATGTCGACAATGTAAATAATGAATGAACAGAAAAACATTCAACGATCTCTCGTTATCCTACCATCAACCTATCCAGTTGTATGCTTAAGACAATGAAACGGAAATATGTTTATCAAGTCAAGTCATTGTCTGCTGGTACGGTGTGTGGTCGTGGTGTGATCCGAACCGAACTGAAATATGACAAGGTTCACCATGTTAGGAGGAGAAGACATGGTCCAGGAGAGAAAGCAGTCACAAAGATTACAAGAGTGTCAAAGGAGTGACAACAAAAAAGAAAGTAGAGACGGGGGAAAGCAAGCACAATCATACTGCTATTAGGTAGAGAAAACCTGTTCCTTTCACAAAGTTGTCAGTTCAGTTGTGTAAGTTACATCCCTACGTTTACAGGCACCAGATGCGGTATCATATCATGGCATCGGTGGCGGCGTAGTATCTGTCGATATATTAATCCATACGCATATCCTATGATCGTGACAATGTGAAAAATATAGCTTGGAGTTGTATGCCCGCGATATGAATTGAAGTTATGAAATGACAGGGAAAGGGGAGAAAGAAAGGAAATGGTTTTATGACTAGAGGAAGATAGAAAAAAGATAATGTTATGGAGCTGCCTATCTTATGGAGGTGGTTGTGAACCAACCAGTTTTTGAAACTATGTACATGGCTTATTTTTATCAGCGTATTTTCTCCTCCCGTTTTTATATCACAATTCCCTTTCTCTGGAAAAGTCATGCCGTACACATAAGTTAGGAATATACTTGAATCAACGGCTTCATCGCACTCACAGAGTCGTTCGACGATTACGCATATAGATTGGGATGTAAAAAAAATATGCGGTTCCGTTCCGTAGGAATGGCTCAGTCATGTCATTGTGGAAAGGAGGAGACGGGGAGATAGTGATACTTTATATTCCATTTTTGTATGCATTTCTGAATTAAAATTGACTACGACTCTACGAGCAAGGGGAAAATATGAATTGGAAGGGATAGGAATGAAGGAAATATGCGTGCGGGAATATGATGGTGGCAGTAAAAGAAACTGACTGAGACTCGACTGATATATGCATGTCGTTATTTCCCTTTCTTGTGTGAACCGTGGTTGAAATGTAGGAATAGGAGAAAGCTCGTTTTTGGAATTGGAAATTTGAGAGACATTTCGCATGCAATTTTCCTCCCTTTCACTTCCATTCTTTTTTACATACCTCCAAAGAGAGATCCTGGGATGGGTTTCAAGGCAGCAAAGCACTTCTCGTTCTTCAGGTAACAGTTATGATTGAAGACAGAGATGGCAAAACAGCTCTCCGTGAAGTAGCACAGCCTCATGCAATCCACACCGTGGGCATTAGTCATCCAAATAGGATTGGACCAGGGCTCAGCACTGAACTCCTCACCAGGGCAGTCCATATTTGCTTCCGATTGACTGGCATACGTGTGGACTTGAACTGAATAGGGAATGAATGGGATTTTTTTTCAGAAATGGAGATAAGGATAGATAAGCGGAACTCGTGTGGTATGCTAAACTTGCTTGTATGTATTTGAAAGAATTAAAGATAGCACACTGGTCATGAGTAAAACAGGCAGATGAGCCCTTTCGACATTTGCAATCATTTTTTGTATTGGGGTGATAACGGGGAAAGTTTGTCAAGTTTAAATTGAGATGTTTCGACTTTTCTATTACTGCCGATGGAGAAATAAAATGAGCTGGACTTTATAGGTTCGGTTCATCTGCCTGCATGTGCTAAAAGATTTGTAATCAAAATGAAATGGAGTAACTTGCAGGCACAGGCATTCCGCTGCTCCGTTTTATTGCAAAAGAGATGACGCTCGTCAAATTGGTAGCAATCCGAGTCCAGGTTGCAACTTTCTCCAATTTTAGTTTCAATGCACTATATGTGGAACATATACGTACATGACATAATCAAATAGTGTGTCAAGGCATGTATTAAACATAGGTAATTTTGATGATGATTGTTAGGATCGAAAGTGATTACTCAACCTTGCTCGCTGTTAATGTTAACCAGAACATGAGATAGATCTTGACAATAGTGAACCGGGAAATTGGCTTTGCACTCATTGTAGATAATGACGCTTGAATCAAAATGTTAAATAATTATAGATTGCAAGAGTTACGTTTAGACTTTAGATAAAAAAAACTAATTTGTAATAAGGATCATAAAATCTGCTTTCTCCTGTTTAGTACGAAATGACTAAAAGCGGTGGATTGACTCATGACATGACTCATGTCATATGCACAGATCAAATAATCTTAATAATTTGGTCTGTGGTCGTATGGGCAAAGTTCACCCGAAATAAAAATTACAGCAACCATGACACGTTATCACCGTTTTCATTTAAAATGCATGGAACTTTAATGTGATGATGGACCATGCATCATTTATTTTATTTCCCACAGGAATGCTTAAAAAACTATATGGAGAGGGCTCCCATCTGCTTTCTCCGGCTCATCGGAATAAACCGGGCTCAATATAATTCATTTTTATTAAGTTGGTGGGTAGTGGATTGGGCCATAAGATAAATAATTACTTTTTCAAATGAGTATTTAAATATTTAAATGAATAATATGAGGCCGTACTCCCAATTAGCCAGTTCATGGCTCATTGCTTGTAATTGTACATATAAAAATTTGCAAATTAGAAAATATTATGCGACCTTGTCCGCTCAACAGTCACAATTTGTCTTGCCTAATACATATCCAACCAATAAAGTTTTGACCCTGACGATAGTGAGCCGAATTAGGAACATAGAAAGTTATAATATGGAAGGAAGAGAAAATTGGACACAAGGCATTCCCTTTTACTTTCTCTTTGAAAACAGTTTTTTTCTGGAACGCTCGTCCGTCCCTTTCGTGCCTCGCTTCATTTACCCTTTTTTCTACGGAAATAGACATTACTTGCTCCATACATCTTATATATATTCTTATCCATCTTCCCCTCCTCCTCCTCATCGTTACTCCGAATGAAAAGGAAGACGAGCGGCGGGATGAGATTTTACAGAAACTTTCTTTTTTTAAACGAAATCTTAGCTTTTCCCTTCTCGGATTGTCATTTTATGGCCACGGACAGACTCGTAAATTCTGGAAAGGGATTGGATTTTTGGAGGACTTCCAGCAAATAGTACATAGTAAAAAAAAGTAGTGGAAAAACTAGATTTAAAAAAGGACACGTAGCATTAGGACAACAGGGCTAGTACACTACTGTACAGAAAAATGACTGATTTAACTCCTTCAAAATTCTTGGGCATTTGGTAAAAACATACAAGGCATTCCTAAAATCAAACAGTTAATTTTAAATGGGATAAGTTGACAATGGAAGTGTTGACGGGAAAGCATGGGTGCATTATTAATCGTACCAAGCGCATTGTATCAAAGTCCTGATGTCGCAAATGACTTGTGGAATAAAATGATTGCGAAATCTTGAAACTATCCCCATCAAAGTGACTTTATAACAAGTAGCACAAGAGTAATTGTTGAACACGGCAGAATAGCCGCCTCAGCACTAATACCTCAAAAGTCATAAAGTACAGAGAGCCACTAAAAGACAGAGAGTTTTAGGGAGGGGAGGGTGAGGAGGAATCTAAATTCGCCGCAAAATTGCACTCCCTCGTCATTTATGTGAAAGTGGTCTGGTCGGCATAGACGAAAAAGATGGGGAAATTTTCCTCAAAGTGGTTGATAGTGAAAAAATATTTCCTTTCCTTCCCTCTTCCCCCTTTCTATTTACAAGGAACAACATCAGCGTAAAAAGCTTGCATGAGCAGCATCTCATATAGTTCGAGAGCTTTTTTGAGAGCTTTCCCCCGCTGCGTTGAATTTGGCTTTCACTCCACTTTCTTTCGACATTGTTGGATTATTACAATGGATATCTTGGAGAACATGGCTTGCATACACAGTTCCCTCCGTCTTCATTCTTATTCCCTTGGCTTGCATTAGTTTTTGCAAAAGGAAAAAAATATCCACACATACGCGGCTTGGTTCATATGTATTTATGCCTGTACAAGGGAGGATTAAAGAAGAATGGAGAAAGAGAAAATAAGAGATAGATAGGATCACACAGCATCATCTTGAACACTGAGCTTCGGCTCCGGGAGTCACCAACCAATGGAGTAATCTACTAAACAGTGGCATGGTCGTAGTCGCACCGCTGAAAAATCCTAAATCTTGTAGAAAAGCTTGATCTAAAGCATTTATACCCCTAGTCATATCATATCATGGTTATAATCGAATGCTCCATAGCCCGCTGACTATTGTCATAGTCATCATGGTAGGGAAGTACCCAGCCCCAGCACCATCACCCAACCCTTTTGTTCAAAAGTGTAAGTATGCAGCAGTCATATTTATCGCTCACTGTTCTCCAACACACATATAGCAGCGTACACAGCGACGTGGCATAGCTATAGCTTGGTCCTCTTCCCTCTCACTCTCACTCTCGAGCATTTTATTACAAAGAGAAGTTCGGGCAAGCTCACTCTTCTCTCCTCTCTTGGCTTGGTGGGGATCCTCTTCCACCGCTTCCCTTTCACTCAGCCCCCAGTCTCTTCCCGCAAGTTGAGTGAAACGGATGGGGACACTTTTACTGCAGAGCAGCTACATTTTTATAGGTCTTACCGCGTCTCGAGTAACAGCTTATACTTCTCAACTTTTTTGGGTGCTGTCTATATCCCTTACCCTATCATTCAACTCCACTCTCTAGTCATTACTTCAAAAAGTGGAGAGTGTCTACTCTCGTTACAGTTGGAGCCGCAAGCGACATATTTTTCGGGTTTCGAGTTTTAAATAATCGTGAGAACTAAGGTGAGGGTGAAAGTGTTTCGTTCTGCTGGTGTTTATGCTATATTATATGTCATACTCTCACAGGTGTGTCTCATCTGAATTCCAACGAAAATACTGGAATAAAATAAAAATCACACAGGTATCCCACATCATTGTCATAATCATAACAGGCCAGTGTCTCACATCCTTTTGCCCTGTCAGCAAAGGAATCCACAGCTCATTCTAGTCGCTTGCTACTTTCTACTTGTAGGACGGGTTGGGTTCTTGGCTCCGAGTTGGAAGGGAGTGTCAAAGGATGAGCATTTTTCACTTTCACCTGTAGTCCTTCCCTTTCCTCGTAAAGAGTGAGTGTTACGTAATATGTAAAAAAAAATAGGTACATCTATGCATATGTAGATTGGACTATTAAGTCCTCGCTTCCTTTTATCGTCAAGACCGTCGTCTTCATCTCCTTTTTATATTTTATATCTTCTATCATCGTCTTCTTGACTTGATTCACTTTTTATTTCCCATTCCTGTCTCGCCCAGTCCTCGGCATAGTTTTTCCATCAATAAATGAATAAATAAAAGGATTGAACGTGCGAACAAGTTGTTTCCTTTTGAGAAGTAAACAATTACGTTTCCCGTGTGGGGCTGGTGGCTTTCATGAAAAAAAAGTCAACCTAACTCCTTTTCCAGGATTTTTCTCTCAAAGTTTACTCCAAAAACTATTTTTACACTAGAAGCTACACCTTTTGATATATCAAAGGGAACAGAAGTTTCAACAGGAGCAGCAACCAGTCGGGTAAAAGGTCCACTTGGGAGTGGGGAAAGTAAAGTGTGTGGCAGAGAGAAAATTTTTCACTCTGATTTTTTTTCCTCTCTCCAGCCCCGCTAAGTGACAAAAAGGGAGAAAATAATCTCTGCTTTTGGTCCCAATATTGTTGGTTTTTGTGAGGAGAAAAAAGTGGCTTATAAGTGTAGATACTTTTGGTGCTATAATATTTGTAAAAAATCTGACAAAGGGACAGAGTATTTATTTATTTCATTTCATTCCACTGGACTGGACTGGATTGGTCTGGTTGTTTGAACCCTTTAAAAAGACATCATCATCAACGTCGTCATCCTCATCATCTTATCTTGCTCATCATATCAACATAAGCAAAGAAGGGCCTTTCTCCCTTCCAAAAATTGTCCAAATATTGGCTAGAGCCAGAACCAGGATCCATCCCAAGCCATATCTCATCTCCCCGAGAAAACAAGTTTTGCTGTTGGCGATGCGATGCGATGTGGTTTGGTTAGTGTCTTGACTCCACTCTGAACTCGGCTGTGACTACTCCCTGAGAAAGCTGTGCTTTCTCCAACCATCCCATACACTTTTGTTCTGCCCATCTCACAATCACAATAGCAGAGAGTTTTGCAACTGCCGCAGCACATCGGATCCCACACATACGATATATGGTCGGGGGCTCTTGATGGGGATGCCAAAGAGGAAGTAGGGTATGGAACTAACAAAAGCTTTCTCGTAATAACAACGCTGCTGTGGAGAGAGTTGAGCAAGAAGAAAGTGAAGTGGCTACAGTTGGTGCTATACTTATATTCAGTGCCCCTCATTCAGCTAGTGCTAGTGGAGAAACGACCAGGGATATACATAACTCCGCATGCATTCGTCCACACAATCCTTATCCAAGGGAGGTGGTGACTGAGAGAGAGAGAAAGGATTTTTTTATTACTACGTCTTACTTTCTTCTCTTCCCAATGATTTCACCCCACCCATCATCATGATGGCCTGTGCTTTTTAAAAAAAGGTGTGGTAGTGACTTTCTCTCTCCCTCTCCATTCCATCCAACCCAGCCAGCATTACACAAGACAAAGTTTATGGTGGACGGAACATCACATACCAGACCAGACCAGCATGATTATATGAGAGTGCTCTTTCTCCATTCAACATTCAACACTTTACTTAGGCATATGACAGGATTTTATAGGCCCTATTAAATGGGTTTGGGGTCCGTAGTTTAATATGGACATATTTAGAAAGCATTCTCCAACAAAATATGGAGGGATCTCATCCTACATGAATTGCAATTGCATTGGTGCTATCTATCAGCAGCCGAATGACAAATATATTGTGTGAATCGTGATACATTCGATCCAATGCACACTGAGAAAAGGAAATGAACAATTTTTTTCTATACAATTACAATATCATTAGCCTTATTGGAGGAGAAAGCTATACCGGAGTTTGGGAAAGTAGAGAAAATACATAATCTACCTAAGTATTTCGTCATCCTCAGTGCACTTTCAAACTTTTATACATTCATACATGTATAAAAATAAGTACAGTTGAGAGGTTTTTAACAAAGGAAATATCCTCTGCCCACTTTTACCTTCCACCATATTTTCAATTCGACTTACATTCAAGCAGCAGCGGACGGACAACAAGTTTCTCCCCCGATCCCTTTCAATCTTTTTTCTAAATAACCGGGTTGAAACAGAAAAGGAAAAGGTTTGTCCAACGAGCTATAATACATTAATGTGATTATTTTATTTATTTAATAAGCTTTTAGACCATTTTTTTGCAATTTAGTACTGCTTTGGGGCACACAAGCCAGCATTTTGCGCAGTTATTATTACATGAACTTAAAATGCATATATGGACATAACCAGCTTAATCCAAATCCAACTTGGGCTTTCCCTTTCCCTTTCCCCCTTTTCATCAATCCACTCTCATAATATGGTAGTAAGAGCTTTGTAGCATTAACTACATGGTCCCCCTTACGGATTTCCCATTATAAATGATATGAGGCAATCCACATGTTGAGATAAGTCAGTTATGTGTACCGAGAGTCAGGTATGAGGGATTTGCACATGAATTTTTATGAGTTTTTATATATATGTTGGGGGGAGAGAAAAATAGCGACGGAGTGAGTTGGGGCATAGCCGACCATCCGTCCCTTTCTTTCTTGACTTTTGCTCTCTCCTGTACGCTCCTTTATCAATTCCCCATCCACGGTTTTTTTTATTATTCTGAGAGAGTGAGTGGCAGACTAAGAAGCGACGGTGGATGTGGATGTGGTGGTGTGGTAGTTGGGTTGAGTAAGTGAATGAACCCGACAGGTGTTTCTCCATTCTGGGGCTGGATCTGGATGTAAATGGAAAGAGAAAGTGGATAGATGGGCTTCCACTTTCTTTCTCCCCAAACCAAAAAAAACTCACCTGTTGTTTGTTGTTCCACCTTGTAGTAGATTGGTATAGTTTTTTTCTTCCAGTTCCTTTGTACTACTATTCCCTATTTAATGTTTCACGCACTGTTGCTCTGCTCTTCAGCCTCGTGAATTTTGGTCTAAATGCATGAGGAGAAACATGAATATCCAATTGAAGTTTAAGGAGAAAGTTTCTTTTCATGTGGATGGATGTTTTGCTCTTCTGCGGTTTGGTCCCTCGACCTTTCCCCAACGCATGCATATTATAATCAAGTAGCGCTTGTTGAATTCGAGTGAGCCTCCGTTCATGTTAATGTCTTTTATGATTCCTTTGACTTGACGTATTAGATTGGATGAAGGGAAAGAGAGGCGAGGGTGTTATCGATTTAGTTATGCTCTGCTGGATACTTTCCTTACGAGTACAGTTTGGATTAAATGACCTGGTTATGGCATAATCGCCGGGGGTAATAATCATAACAATAATAATACCCTGTCATTAGCTGTTTCTTCCTTTTTCTGGGAAACATTGAGAGTTGAGAGGTGCATAAAATCGCACAATAGAAAGGTGTTATACATTTTGATTCGAGGCAGAACGTATTCCCAAAGTCAAAAACATGAGGGTGGTATTAATAGACATTGTTTATCTAGAGAAATAAAAAATAGAATCGCTGTTCATGGCAGTAATATGTGCGCATACAAAAATGTTAAGCTGTCTATATAACTATTATCGAATGGGATTACTAGTTGCAGACCAGACCACCTCCGGATCTGAACCACTTCAAAGTGGGCTTCTCGTAGGTACATAAAGCCATCATTTCCGTTTTGATAAAATAATGGGCCCTGGGTAAGCTAACGATTAGTTCCCTTCCAGATTCTGTTGATTTTTCCAGGAGACTTTCCCCATTCCCAGATTTATTTGAAGGATCATCATAATTCTCATCATCTCCAGTAATAAAAAGGGCAATGAATACATGGAATGCAGGATGTATGGAATCCTACTCTCGTAGTCTCGTACATGTCAGGCAATCAGGTAGAATTTATTGCTCACTTGACAATGATTTTGGAGAGGTCTTTCTCTCCAGTTCGCACGTAGGCCAAGAGCTAGATTGGATTTCATACTTGAAAGGGGAGCCAACAGTTCGTTTCATGTTACAGCTTCCTTTGCTCCCTCAATTAATCCAACATCTTGAATCTTGCACGAAGGTAAAGTGATGTTATAATGGGGGAAGGGATGGATGGGAGGCACATACTAGACACGGTAGATGAGTTGAGTTAATGTCTGTCTCTATTTGAATCCTTTTCATTTAGCTTGGCTCTGCCTTCGTTTTACCTTTCTGACTCCTTTCACTTTACACTGGAAGTGGAGACACGCGTAGGAATGTCGAATGGAATAAAATAATGGGAAATATCTAAAATCAGGAAATTTAATTTGGGATCCGTCTACTGACGGAATTCTTGAGTAAAATCATTCAATGTGAACCATTTCGAATGAGAACTCAGACATGATATGACTGCAATACTAAATCTAAAATTTTGGTTTACTTTCGGTCTTAAATTAGGAAAAAAACGATACATTCGATTCGTGGTACTGCTCCTTGGTGTCACCGGAAGTATATCATTTTTGACAATTTATGTTAGCCACTGTCACATATCATAATTATAGTAATAACGTAATACTGCGAAGAGCTGATTGGCAAACACAAAATTTTTTACCCGTATCAATTTTGCTTGAATGGACATGAATGTAACTTTGGAAAGGAATGGACTGGACATACAAAGTGGAACTGAAAAGTCTGGAAAGACAAAGAAAAGCAATTACGCATTATGTTTGCGAGTTAGTCGTGTTGTTGTTCCCTGCCACTTTCCCCACACTCTAGATTATAATTTTGGAAGCAAACAAGAAGGCTTGGAACAACTTTCCAACGAACGAAAAAATGTCCGCTTTTATTGTTATATAAGAGAAGCCAAGCCAGAACTACTAGTACCACCATATAGCACGTTTTTATCGCTGTTTTCTTGTCTTGAATATGCTGATGAAAAATTTGTTCGATTTACTGTTCTCTTACTTTCCCTAGCTAAGATTTATGTCCCTTCTCCCTTCTTGTATGCATTTGCATTTTACAGTGGCTCCGTTTTCACTTCCTTCCTGAATACGCTCGTCTACATCTCTAACATGCAGAGAGGTAAATGTTAGGGAAAAGGAAAGGCAAGACTTTTTAAAACATTTTGTTTCTTTTAGGAATTCTCCCTCCTCCAATATAAAACTCTCATGTCATGTAAGCCATGTAACTACAGACCAAGTCTACCCACTACCGACACAGTAGCATTTTAAGCAATTTCTCAGCCTGTTCCCCTCTCCCCCGCTATATGTGTGCTCGTTTCGCAAGGGGATATGTCAGCAATGTTGATTTCCAATTCTTGTCCTGACTTTCTCAAAAATGTTTGATATATCTACATACTTAGATTATTATTACAATTTACAATGCGTCCATATCACCTACTACATGGGCGTAGGCTCCATATCATATAAGTTCAGTCACAGTTAGTAAGCCCATGTTTCATTCCACATTGTCATTGTCTCCGAACGGAATACAAATGGCCGTACGATTTTTTTGTCGGGGGAGAGCAAAAAGTTAAGTAAAAAAGCAACTATTTGTAAGTATTTTTAGTCCCAGTTTGGAAGGTTTTCTAGAAGTTGCTGTTTCTATTAGAATTTCGCTGGAATAAGTAGAAGCTTTATCATCATCATCATCAGACTCCGTCTCCGTTGTCTTTGCCGTTTGCTCTCCTTCGTGTGAAATTACTTACTCCTTTTTTTTTATATAAACACATTTAAGGAAAGGAGAACAAGAAGTGCTAGTTTTGCCTTGGTCCTTGTTTGACTCTCATTTTATCTCTGATGATGATAACGTGGCTCTTGGTTTGGTATACATGGCGTGTCTCCCCAATTCCATCTTCATGAAATTAGAATATCTTGTTGAGCAAGGAGGGAGAGAGGGAACAAGATAGTTGTTTGGAGTTTGGTGTCGCTCTTTGGGGAATAAAATGGCTGTTAGGTTCGCTCTCTCTCTGTCCTGGGTTCTGGTACAGGAGAAAAAAAATTAGACAGAAGAGCCGACGCCACCAGTGCCATACTACTGCCAACCAGGCTAAAAGTACAATGTCACAGTGTTGCTGATATTATTATTGTGTATTTGTATCAAAAATGGGAAATGACTGCAGTTGGGACTGGAATGGGGCTGGAGGAAATAAAACCGAGTTGGAACATCAAACTGGTAACGGGGCTGATGATGAGAACGATGCGATATGTGCTTAGCTTATAGTAAGATGGTGGATAACAGATATAAGGAAAGAGGAACATGAGAAATCTCCTTAGAATCTTCTCTTCCTATTAAGTAGAAGGAAAAAAAACTTTTTGTGTCAAGTCATTACGTTGCTGTATTACTGCTCCTGGTGGTGGAGGTAGGAGGTGGCAGTTCGTGTTACAAGACAAAGGTGATTTTCTCTTACTTCCTCCTTCTCCTCTTCTCTCCTCTCTCGACTTTATCCTTTTTGCCTTTTGGCATTATTTACAGAAAATACTCATGTTTCTCCCTACACACTCCACACGGTATACTCTTTCTTCCAGTTATAATATAATATAATATAATATAAACCAGCAACAAGGAAAATGTTTTCCTTTTCTTAAAAAAAATACATACGCCCGAAATTTTTTTCTGTATGGCCGCGTCGAAAATAAATGAAATAAAGTGGAGCAACATTGTGAGAGAATCCTAGAATCCAAGAGGAAATCTCACACAGGCTGATGAAAATACAAGATCCATTTACCAAGTTCAAAACAACTTTTTTTTACCAGAGAAAAGGAATTTCCTTGTCCTTACTTTACTCCTTAAGTTGGTTCTGGTGTCTTTGCTTTCATTTTTTATTACAATTTCAGGAAAGCGTACGTAAGTAATATAGTTTTCCGGATTGATATTTAAGGTACTTCTTCGTGGATCTGGTATAGCTTGAGCTTATCTCTTTACTGCATTGTCATTATTATAAACAGAAATTTAATTTGGATATACAAAAGACTAATTAGTAAGTATGTATATGTTTAATGTATATTTTTTGTTTGGTGCAAGGTTCATTGAACGTTGTGCATACTTTTCGTTATTTTCGGTTTTATTCTGATTTTACTTGATGAGAACTTCCAGACTAATCTTTTTTATTTGTTTTTGTCTGTTGAAGAAAACTAGTTGCATATATTCCATGTTGGTATGGACTATGGATTGGCAGTGTTTATCTGTCTTCTACGTGGGCCAATTGTGAAGGGTTCGGAATATGACAAAACTTTGCAAGATTTGACAATTGACAATGAAAGGGATGATATGATATGCAATGATCACTTATTCATGACTTGAATTTTGCTTGCCAAGAATGAATATACCTATACTATACTACATTACATTCCGTGGTATTTTTCCCATCTCGACCATTTTCTTGGAATTCACTATTAGACGTAAACATTACCGTTATCCGTTTTCTACATTATCGTAAACACAATGACGATCTTTTGATCACACCAATGTTATTGTTGCTGATTTACAAAGTAAAAGTATAGAATTGGAATTTTGGATGCTCATTCGAATCATTTAGTTCTTCATGCATTTATGCAATGTTCTATAAAATGTTAATTTTAGTTTAAAATAAATCAGAAAACGAATTTCAAATGGCGATAGGGATATTGTAAACTGGATTGTGAACAAAAGGGAACAATGAAATGTATGCTAATCCCAGGCAGAGACGTCTGGATTGATTAATTCTTATACAAATACTGTCCATGTACTTATTACAAAGAAAGTGTATTCACACATTTCTACTTTCTCTCGGTGCTGACATGAATGTCAGTTATGGTTGGGTTGGTAGTGCCACAGCCGTTTTCTTTTTTGGGAACTACTTCCCCCTTCTAATTTGACAGTTGCCAAATGTATATTTACTTTTGAGATGAAAATAATAGCAGTGGATATAACCAAAGAGAGAGAGAGAGAGAAAGTTCCTTCTTTTTTTTCTTTTCTGGAATCTCCTCAAGGATAGATTGGATAAGGAGTGAAAGTGGAAAGCTCGTAACATAATCATTCCCATTGTCATCATTTCCTTATTACTTTCTCCCAGGAAGGGCCACTATCTTACTTTCACTCCCATTCCCGATAATTTTCTTTATGAATGGGCCAAGGCGAAGGAGTGAAAGTGGGAAGAGGAGAGAAATGAAAAGGGAGAGAGAATTTTTTCCAATTTCCAACCAGCCCCAGCTCCCACTTTTCTCTTTTACATGAATGGTTTAGTTATCATCAATGTCAGCACTTAACCAGCCAGCTATGGAGCCCTCTGCATACTTCTCTTCTATAGTTTTGCTTAAGAGAGTGGAGGAAGTGCATGGGATAGTCTTCATAAATCATGATTATTCTTCATGACAGACTATCATAAGTGTAAGAATTCTCCGGTGGTTTTCTCCAGCTCTCTCCTACTCTCTTCCCATTTGAGAGAATAAGCTTATACCTTATAAGAAAAATAATAATAGATATCTGCACCCATCCATATCACTATCACTATGTCGGGTCAAAACTAAATGCTCCTTCTAAATCCAAACTTTATAGTTATGAGCCTACTCAATACTGATATACTCTGCCATGCAGAGACTGTTTGGAATGTTATTTGGTTAGAAATATGTTGCTTTGCTAGCTTGCTTTGGAGGAAATGGAGAAAGTCGTTACTTGGAAAAGAGTCCTTGTGTACCTACCTATACGGCTTTCAATGCATAATAACCGACTGAACTGAAAATAGTCGAAATGACTCGTGTAGTATATGGATTTGATGGCGGTGATGATGGTGGCGGTGATAAAAGTTGGCAGGGAGGTTATACTATCTTAACATTAAGTTGGGGATGATATTGGTAATATGTACAAATAATACATTTCGTAACCCCGACGTAAAGTCCCCAGCATAACAGCTTCAGTTATACTTATGTCCAGTGATTAGGTTAGACCTACGTACTACCTACTTCATAGTCGTTGTTGTTCCACCGTTGGCATTGTAGCGGTAGCTGGTACACGCTGCAACTGCAAGAGCCTGTGAATTTCCGTCCATTTGTTCCTAACAAGAGTCCATGAAAATAATAATCGTCTGGAGGGGGAAAGGGCGGGGATAGAGGAATGAATGCATACAAGTTTCCTCTCGCGGAAGAGGGAGTCAAGTCAAGCCAGTAAAGGAGAAAGGAGAGACCTATTAAACGGGGAAGAGACGATATATTGTGCCAGATACAGACCTATGGCATGTTTCCCCTAAACAGTGTATATAAATGGAGGGAGCAAAACATGAAATCCATTTTTTCTTTCTGTAAGAAAACGAAACGGGGAAAGCACGGAGCTGGAGTGAAAGCAAAAGGGAAAAAGCAAACTCAATCTTCTGCCAAAAAACTGTATAGCTTTTTTTTTGCTACATTCCCTTCTTGAGTCGCACACAACCGTTGCAAGTTGGGATTGGGAGCCAGAGCCAGTATTAAGTAGGAACCAGGGGGAGAGACAATATGATGTAATAATGATATTCGTTTGGGATATAGGTATATATTTAATATGGCTGCTTGGTGGCGTAGAGAAAGCTAAACTAAACTGCATCGGGGGGCTGATGTGAATTTGGGTTGGGGCTTTTACTTAACTTTTCCCCATAAAAAGTAATATGAAATGAATATACTTATATATGCATTATTTGTGTTTGTGTTTCCGTTTTATGCTTCGGATTGCGGATTGGTTAGGAGAATGTTGAGTTTGGAAGAAATTTTAAGGAGAAAAATCTTCCAGGAGAAAGAAATGGAATACTAAAATGCTCCATTTTGTATATTTGGTTTGCCACCAGACCAGCATAGCAATTCTACAGAAAGGGATATGATATGAGCCACCGATATGAATCTGCTGATTATGACTTTCCAACAAGCAAAGGCTTCCGACAGTCAATTTTGAATTTGTCTAGTCATAGACAACTGACTTTGAGAAAGTAAGCTATTTTCGAAACTGCTGAAGATCCACCCGTTCAAAATACAATTATTTTTTTTAGATGTACACAAGAAATTTTTCCCATCAAAAGCAGCTTCAGTATGGAATGCTAAAATTACGTAATTATGTACAAAGAAGAATATATTTCCAATTGCAACTAGTTTTAAGGATAAATCTAAAATTGACAGTGAAATCCCTTTTCTTGTAAGTGAAAGCACTGTTGTCTATGCTCTTTATTATCCACCTAAATAAAAAGAAAGAGAGGAAAATGACGGAGCGAACTAACTGCTGAAAGGAGAACTGTTATGCTCACTCCCTTAGATATTTTTTGGGAAGACTTGGGCATATCCACTATCTTTACGAACTATATACTCTCTGCTTCCCATGATGGCATCTTCTTCTCAAGCTCAACTGACTTGTGAATCCTGAGCTTCTTCCCCATTCCTCCTACTCTTTTCCATTCGAGGATGAAACAGAGGAAGAGAGAGCGATGTAGTTATTTGGAATTGACGTGTGATCCGTGTCGGGAATCAATCGTCTCTTTTCTTTTTGGCTCTGAGAGCTCCTTTCCCTTCCTCTCTTTTTTTCTTCTCCCTGTCAAGGAAAATTGCTATGGAACTGACAGACGAAGGAAGATCGTTACAAGGCTTGAATTGATTCTGTCCTCCGACATCATCTTCATGGCATCTGTTCAATGTTCTTCTGGCAGGGATGAAAGTTATTTTTATTTACTTGACTAGGAGCGACTTGTAGTATTTTATTTTCGTTTTTTTTTCTCTTCGGAAATCTTTTCGTTACTTATTGCTCGTTTGCTGAGCATAGTTCAGTAGGGTCCGTTGTTAGTTCTTTCTACTTTCCGCTTCCCTTCATCATACTATTATTATTCATTTCACGCGCTCCCCGTCTTCATCCATTTTATCTGAGTATATCTTCACCCGTTCTTGCCGAAAAGGAGGAGAGCCTTCCCTGGTAGCCCTCCAGGGTCATCTCATCATCCCGAAGACTAAGACTTGGTTTGGTTGAAGGAACGGACTGGAACGCTACAAGTACGCAATAGCCCTTTTATTTATTAGATCTATTCTCACGTCTCCGCTCTTAATCTAGCATTTTTCATTTCATCACCATCAGAATTTTAAGTAGGCCAGGCCAGGCCAGATGGGTACATAAATATAAAAGTTAATAGAAGCATATCTATCTATATCTGGCATATCCAGATCCACCCACCAAAAGCTCTCATCTCATCATAAGCACATTTCTGTCCGTCATCTATCCATCCATCACTCATTTCCCACTCTCTCACTCCAGTCCTTTCTCTCTGGCACTAGCACAACTTTCTCCAGTGTTTGGCTGGCAAGTATATTTGTTCCAGGGAGAAAGCAGAAACTAAAAAGCAAACACGCGATGTACTTATTTGCTCCTTCCCAACTTTTCTACTGAATAAGTCATTGTTGTTCAGAGGCAGTTTATTCACTACCCAAAACTTTTTACAGCTTGATCTCATGTTAGCAAAGTTATATCTTTTGACTCCTTCTCCACCTTCCCTTCATTATTTGGCCAGGCCAGGCCAGGCCATGGCATGCCGGTCCAGTTAGAAGCTACACGAGTAAAAGGGTAGTAAGTGGGAAATAATTTCATGATGTCCGATCAGCATACATAGTTTAGTTGGTTGTAGTTATATGGGAGATGATTAGAGGAGAGGCAGAACCGCAAACATTCTGAAACGGAAAGCCATTCCCTCTGAAACAAGGTGCTTTTCATGTACTTTCCTCAAGGGACGGTTTACATTGGGGGAAGGCTGGAATTAATATTTTCCCCAGTTATTATTTCATATCTCATTTATCTCAACATTCTTAACCTGGGCACATTGTACTTTTGGATTTGCATCATCCACGGACAGAATGTGCAACGCGAAGGAAGCCACAAAATCAGGGTTTTGTGTGTTGGTCGGGTCAATTCTTGACATGATAATCATAAATTATAATTTTATACCCTTGACCTCGTGGTTTCATATAGTTAGTTGAAAATGATGTCCTGCTGTTGGATGGAGCTGAGTCAGAATTTACTAATTATTAACAGTAGTAGCAAAACATCTTTTTAGAGGAGCCTCCGTCTAATCCCGAATTTTATTCCTGCAATCAGAGAAAGTTGGTTCAAATGTCTTGCACTTTTCCCATACTCATTCCTGCCTCCCTTCCGAAACAGAAGTGTAGACCATTCTTTGATCTTCTGCTGCAGCTATAAAAACCTGTTTTCGAAGGATGGGGGACCATGATATGATAAGACTTTTAGAAAGACAGGAACTGCCGACAATAGCACACACGATTTTTGTGCTATGCAAATAAGGCAAAAATATCTTTCCCCAAATCTTTCCCCATCATGTTCATAATGTCTCTGCCTGGGCCTCCGTCCCTCACATCACAATTCACAATTCCATCCCTGGCACTGGAATGGAAGAAGAAGAAAAAAACTCCCTTGATCCATTATTCTTATTCATACGTGCATGAAAAACTTTCTCCCTTGTTTCTGTCTCTCTCTCTCTCTGCTCATGCTATGGATGCTATTCCTTCCCTTTGCAGTGGGTGCGCAGTTAGTTTTGGAATTAGAGAGGCAAGGCGTGTTCCACACGGGATGTCTGTGCAAAATAGGGGAATAGGAAGTAGTACTTTAGACATTTTCTATAAAGGCTTCCCAGTAATATTATGAAATGCAAAGGAAGTGGGAACGATAGGCTCAGATAGATGGGGAGCGATCACATCACGATAGTCGTCATCATCAGAATCAGGCTTTCCCTTTTTCCATCGCTTCGGTTTTGCTTGCCCCAACAAAGGCTCACACAATCTCCCAGTCCATAAGCATATTTTTTTTGAATGGGGAGGGGGACGGGGAACTTGTCGAAATTCAGCAAGTGTCCGCGACTGGTTTGGTTTGGTCTAGCAGCTATTTTTTTCCTCTGGTTGTACTTTATTATCGCTGGAAAATATACAATGTGGAATGATGATGAGGGGAATGGATATTGCTGTCGGGGGAAGATAAGGGAGTCTAATACTGGTGGTTAGGAATGCTGTTGTTTTTTTTGGAGCAAGAATGACTCCGTTGGTCGTGGTCGTCTCCGAAGCCCAATACCTAGTTGAATGGAAAAGGGGAGCCTTGGACATACATGGACACTTTCACTTCACTACTCCTGTTTAGGAGGAGAAGAGAAAAAGTGCACATCTCATCATTCTTATTCTTTCTCGGAGTAAACGTGTCGCTGGAGAATAGGGAAGAATGGAGAAATAGGGAAAGTTGGGCTGGAGTAGGTATGTATGTGTGGTTCATTTTCCGGAAGACTGCTAGTTGCCCCTTTTCTTTCCCCTACTTACTCTTGGAACTGCCACAAACACGACTGGGAAAGTGAGTCATAGTCATAGCTTATAGTTATATAGACAGGCTTTCTCCATCCCTGGATGTTTTTTACTATGGGCTAAGAAGGGGAAGTACTGATGGTGGTTCTAGTGGTTGGTTCAGCAGAGAGAAAATGGGAATGATGATGGTAGATGGTCCAAATGGAGGGAGCGTCTGCTGGTTGTTGGCATTGCTGGTTTTCTATTAACTTTTTTTATTTTCCACTATTGTTTGCATGTATGGCTCTTCCCCGACAATTCATTTCACTTTTTTAGTGTCCATTATCATATATACTTCTTATTCCTACCTAATGGCTGGGTTGTGCGGACAATTCATCCAATTTCAAACTTTAGAAGGATTATTCACCAAAGGACTTTCTGCCAAAAGTCGAGTTTGAATTACTGTTAATAACCCGTTTCTCTCCCTAACAGTGTAAAGAAAGCTTCGCATTCCGGCTGAGACTGGTAGTTAATTTATACTCATTTATATAGTTCAATCTTCAATAATATGAATATTGATTGAGAAAAAAATAGGTCTCCGGCCAGGAATCGAACCTGGATCTCTTGCTAACTGTGCAATCTCTTGAAATTACAGTACTACCGTTAGGCTGAATAATCAGGTTCTTATTTGGACCACAATGGAATGTTTGAGCTTTACTCAACTCTCCTTTCGAGAAACTCAGCTTACTAATTGAGTACAGAATTTGGGATCGCAAACCATGCAAGCGCCTTAACCTCTAGACCACGGAAGCCCTTAAGTACAACGCTAGCATTTTCTTCATGCTCAAGCGTACATTGGTACGTAATGCAAAAGTAAAGTAATCGTCTAGCACAGGCTTGTGCTAGATGATTACTTTTGGATAGGGATAGACTTACCCCATTATGGACAATTAATTATTATTATTATTATTTCGCCTTCATTGCAGATTCTATCAATAGCCAATTTGCAAGTAGAATACATACACAAATGAAAATTAAAATCAAAATAGCATGGTCACATAATAATTAGACAGATCCTAAAGTGGAATCATGAAAAACCTACACTATAAAGTGTAATATTATCATTATTTTGTTGACAAAGGACACAATTCCTCCAGATCTTGAATAGGGAAGAATCCATCATAATCCGCGAGCTAAATATATTCTTCAAAATAATATTGTTACTTGTGCTCAGTCTAGTTAATAACGATACTATTACATTACGGCTCCCTTACTCACCGCAAAAAAAAATCGCACACAGTATTTCACAGAACACAGAGCTGGCATAAAATAAATGCATTTATCATTTATCAATCTCGTCATATTATCATCAATGGGTGAAAAGGTACGTATCTATACGAGGGTGGATTGAGTAAAGTAGCTGTTACTACTTACATAAATGATTCAGTTGGTAAATTATTTTTGAGTGAGTAGTCCATAGACCATATTCTATATAGTAAAGAGAAAATACTTTTCTATGCATTCATTCCCCACTGGAAACAAACATGAGTAATTCCAGGGTCACTTTTCTCCTCCCCGGTTTAAAAATTATTGTCTTGGATGATACATGGGGATGACTTGGAATGCCAGTAAACAAGAATTGATAAAAAAATATAACTATTCTATAGGCTGGAATAATGCTACTTGAAGATGGGAGGAATAGGAATGTATATTATTATCATGATCGTGCTCGCCTGCATTTATACTCCGCATCAAAAAGTTTATATTTTAACTTCCAGTCAAGAAGTAAGCTGCGTTTTTTATAAGTTTTTTTTTCAAAAAAAATGCGAGAAAGAAGCTTAGAAAGTCATTTTAAGGGATACTTCCCGACAATATGAGAGGCTGGAGAGATATCATATCAGTGGAGCACAAGCTCCCGTCATTACTTTAAAAAGATGCAAAAACTGGTTCTGGTTATTCTCCAGCCATGATCATGTTTATGCACTGATGCTACATGGCCATTCCATCGACTACTACTCCCACTCCCCCGTTCCGTTCCCATTGTCTCCAATATCATGACTACTCTGTTGCTTTTAATGGTTTTTAGGCTTCATAAAAAATAAGATTGGGAGAGAGGAGAAAAAAGGTTCTGGAAAAAGATTTCCCATAGTATTAGTGAGTCACTAGTGACTAGTCGGTAGTGATGGTTGGTGTGGTTTTTTGGGGTGATGATACCGATGATAGTATGGCCCAGCAGCAACTATAGTTTTGGAACTTGTACTTGGACGGAAGTACTCCCCCCTTCATTTCAGTTCAGTAGTAGCATCCACCATCCACTCTTTTATTATTGTAACCAGAAAAAGTATTATTAGTCCTTGAGGAAAGAGAAAAAATGAAAGTGGCTGAATCTGAATGACTTTTTTTCTCTCTCTACATAATAGACTCCAGTCCACATAGTAGTTATTAACGGGATGGTACATTATACTCGAGTCCTTACCCATTTTATGTGGGATTTAGTTAGTTTGGTTCCCCGTGTAGGTACTTGGGTAAGATGCATGATTCTGGTCTGGTGCTATATTGTTTCGAGCAGTGTATGCAACATTACCTAGGATGGACTCTTTGTTCTTATAGACCAAAACCAAATATAAGTACATTATATATCCACAGTCACTTTCATTTGGCTTCTTTGGTGGTCTTCTTCCAAGTTTCCAGCTTGGAAATGATTTTTTGGCCGTGAATGGGAAATGGGCACTGCCAGGCGTTGCGTTGTAGGTAGGAGATTTGATAGGAGATGGGGATGATGAGGGAAACGCTAATTGAATGGGAATTAAATGAAATGGATGAAACCGACAACGACATAGTCCTACCCATATCCCCACATCTTCTTATAAATAAACTGTTTTAAGATACTGGATAATCTACATATATATTACATGCTCCTCCAAGTAGGAGTATATAAGGTAGTGAGTTAACTTTATAATAAAATGAATAGATTAGGGAAAGGAGGTTACATTGTCTATGCATCAAGGCATCGCTGAATAATCATGAATATCATGATCATGTTGTAGTCTACCAGAACCAACCTATTCCATTCCAGTCCACAATATTACTTTTTTTTCTGGGGGACGAGAAGGGAATGGGATGAGGATTGATGATAAGGTTTTTGGTTATCTTTGAGGGTAAAAAATAATTCGGAATAGGATGGGATATGGGATGGCCGCTAGAATGATAATAGAATGACTATGGCTAGTTATCCCAGTCTATGTGCGGCGAGACTGTGGGGACTCTTTAAAAAAAGTTTTTTTTACCCATGTTCATTTCCCTTGAGATATGAGATATTTTTTTTTGTTGGAGAAGCCAAAGATGCCTCCGCCTCCTTCGTCCACCACCAAGCCAAACCAAACCAATATGTATGAAAGAAAATGAAATGGGAAGTAGCTAGGGTCTCCAGTTGTAGTAGCATGGACATGGAGACTTGGAGACGGAGCTGCCCTCCACTTACTTTAGTATCTCATCGCTACAACAACTAATCTTCATTCATGATTAATATTAGACTACAGATTTGGGCCATGAATTAATTTCAAGGAGAAAAAAATTTTGTGGGATGTTCCGGAGAAAAATTATGAATCTTGTTCGTTTTTGCTTTGCTCCGTTCCTTTTCAAGTAGTTTGCTGGCATGTTTTTTTTGCAAATAAAATAGAAGTTTCAAAAAAATTAGGATCATGATTAGGGGGATAGAAGTAGTAATTTGAAGAGTAATTAGATAGAGCCCCTTGTAGAATTTGACTAGGAAGAGAATTTAATTTAGCCCAGCGCTTTGAAATTTTATTTTTTTGCCCTTTGTGTTCCCAGAAAAAGAAAATTAACCAGAGCCAAGCTAAGCCTGTTACGCTAGTAAGTTCTGCTTTCCCTGCTATACGAGGTCCCGTCGGAAGGAGAGGGGAGTTTTTTTTTAGTCAAATCGTCAATTTAAGACTGGGAGAAATCGTTCCATAAAATCAGTTAAGCTGGCTCTCAACTCAAGTTACTCGTGGTATGAGATGGTAAGTTTTTTTGATATAGCTTTCCCTTGCTTTGGCTTTTGCTTACTCTCTGCAAAATGTGGATAGATCATGATCATGGGGATGGTGGGTAAGATTGGAAACTTTATATTTTTTCTCTGTGACTGATCTGGATTTGTTTCCTTTTGTTTTTGCAGTCTTCAGGGGCGGAAATGAGTCCAATAGCCGTTGAGATGAACGGAAATGTGAGTGGAGGCGAATTAACCAACTCGAAAAGTAGTATGGAGAGCTACACGGAGGACAGTGCAAGTGAGCCTGGAAGTCAGCCAAACTCAGCTCGACCCTTTTCCACGTCCACTCCAATAGACCGCAGCCGTGAGGGGAGTGAGCAGCCTCTGAGTTCCAGTACAAGTGGGGATGGCTTCGTTTCCTCGTCCTCATCCTCCGCTCCAAAGTTTGGGACTCTGATTCCCAATCGGATCTTTGTCGGCGGGATCTCCTGTCAAACCACTGAGGATGAGTTGCTCCAACTTTTCTCCAAATTCGGAGCTGGTAAGTATTTGTACTTTCCTGTTGACTTTGTATGACTAGTCTTGATATGTTGAAACCAGAGAGAGTATATTTTTATTTTCCTTTCTTTTTAGTTCGTGGGACAAAGATTATTTTGGATAGGGCTGGCGTGTCCAAAGGTTATGGATTTGTCACCTTTGAGACGGAGGAGGAGGCCAAGCGGCTTTGCAACTCGGTAAGAAAAATAAACCGGAAGTGGTTCATTCATACAAAAGGCTTGCTAAAAATTAAGAGATACAGCCACTTTAATACTTTTCTTTTTTTGCAGGCTGTGGAGCCCATTATCCACCGAGATCGTCGTCTCAATATTGCCCCTGCCGTGAAGAAGCAGGTAAGTAATTTCGAAGGGGGTCCTTTCTCGATCCACATATCTTTATAAATTATACAAAACCTAATCCCCTTTCACCTTTCCCCATTTTTTTGCTTGTGAACAGCAGCCTGTTGGTCGACAGGATATGCCGTACTCTTCCCAAGTTGATGCTCTCTCGCCACCCCCTCCTTATGATGGCACCTCAGTCTACTTTCCGCAAACAGCCCAGGCTACCCAGTTCTACGCGCAACCGACACCCCTTCCGGAGCCGTTCTTCGCTCAGACTGCTGCCGCATTCTGCCCTGGACCGCTACCATCCACGTCACTCCCTTCGTTCTACTCTTCGGCTGGAGCTGGTCCCTCCCCGTCAGGTCCACTATGCTATATGCCTCAGCAGTTTCAGCAGTACCCTCAGGTAAGCCAAATGAAACTACCCATTTCGACTTACAGTTTTCCTCGAGGTTTGATCTGGACCAAAAGTAATTGAAAACTTTTGATTTTTTTTCCCTGTAGATTGGTCCGTGCCACAACCACTGGCCCACCCCTCCTCCCACCGGTGGGCTGAATGGGAATGGGAATGTGAATGGTCAATGTCAGTGGCGATGGGTGTCCCCCGGGGATGTGACCCCAACCAGTCCATCTCTTCCGCCACCCTCCTCCTTCCCCACAGCGTTTATGCATCACTCCTGTCAGAACAGCAATGGCCAAACTATGCATCATCAACCGGCTTCCTTCCCACACTTTCTCAACTCCTCACCAGCAGCAGCCGCTGCCGCCGCCGCATCATCCTTCCCGACCCCGGAGCAAGTCTTCTTTCTGAACTCCTGTGTGGTCCCTCAACCTCATTAGTGAAAACAGCCCTGGTGCACAGAGAGAAAGAATCTACAAAATTACTTATTATTTTTATAGTTACTTGGTATATGATTGCTGTTACGATTCGAAATTGCTTATATATGATTCTTGAATTCCAATTTATTATTTTTGCTATGAATTCGTCGCGTTTGGTAGAGGTGAGATGGGAGATGAGAGGTTATTGATAATGCTAACCCATTCCTTTTGATACAAAAAGAAAATTCGTCAATGTCGGATAGGTCATATGTACGAAAATGATTGATTGATTATACTGATGAAAAATGATTTTCCAATGGGGGTTGTCCCATTTTGTTTGTTATCAACGAACTATTTAATTATATAATCAAATATGAATAAACTTTAATTGGCTACATAAATATCAACATAAAAAAAAATAAATGATCATGATATGATACTCGTCGCATTCAATCGTCTATTTAATTTATATAAATAGGATAAGTCATGATTTTCTACTAAAGCTAAAAAAAAATAACTTAAACTATGATTGTATTAGATTATAAAATTAAAATATCTTTATTCCGGAATTAGAGCACATACCAAATTAAATAATGCCAAAAAAATATAGTTAAGCAGCGAACGCTGATTGTGAGTTTGAATTGAAGAAACTGATATAGGGAAAGGTGTTGGTTGTGGGGTAGGCTATACTCACTCGAATTCCGGATATAAGAGGAATTATAATTTATGATTAGGTGTACTATCATCATGAAAAATATAATATATCTAAAATACAATACGGAACATATTATGATAAATATGAACTATGTGTCATTACACTTTAGGATACTTAATCAAAATGATATGAAGTCAAAAAGACACCAAGTAATAATATAATGCGTATAAATATTATAATATTAATCCAGATAAATCCGTAATAATAATATGCAATGAATAAAAAAAACTTATGAATGAAATAAAGATGATCACATCAGTATCCAATAAAATGCAATAAAATGTAAAGCACTCGGAATTTGAATTTTAACAATTATGTAATTATTTACTCCTGGCCAATAGGCCGATTAAGCTCATGTGAAAGAATTAGAAGATAAAATCAAAACCAGCCAGACAGTGCAAAATTAAATTCTACCTGTAATTATAAAATTGCTTGCACCATCATCGGTGTTTACCATTACTTGGGAGTTGGGAGTGGGAGAGAATAAGGACTGGGGTAAAATGAAACGACTCTGAGAAGGCAAAAACCTGTGGTGAATTCACGGGAAACTCATGGGTTGGTAGTTTTCCAATTTTCCATTTAGCATAGTTAATTAATTTAATTACCTGGAACATGCTTGGGTTATTACGGTAAGTCTGTAAATATTTCTATTGCATTCCAAGTTCCAACTCCAAGTTTGAGGTCAGGAAAAGAAAGTAAGATTACAGCAGACCTGCCTATTCGTTTTTTAACTAACCGTGGTGAAACATATTACTGGTCTGCCAATACCCATCGTATAATTAATGGTGCGTGAGACGTTATAATTACAGCACCAGCGTACCATAACCGTTGTTCACGAGAGAGAAAAAATATGGCAATTGCCCAAGGATATAGATAGCTACTGCAATTACCTAAACGAAACTAATATGCAGAAGCTTACGATTAGCTCTACATGTTTGCTTATTTATAAACATTGCTTGACATTTTGACACACGTAAAGCTCTCCCATTGCATCATGCAATTTGCATGGTATGGTGAGTATGGCATAAGTAGATACGCAGTAAGTGTCGCAGAAAAAATGGCATCATGATTTTTGACCTTTGACAATTTATAGCCATGCATTTCAAAGGCAATTATTAATCTCTGTGCCCTGTGGCGTTTCCTTTCGTTCTTTTCGAATTTAGTTTCATCTGCCCAGTTTCAGTGGAGTGCATACATACCTGACATTGACATGTCATGAGTCATGACCAAGTTCCCTTTTTTACAACCTTTTTTATTTTTACCTGGTCCGTTCCTTACTGGCACTGATGAATAATGAATACCTTGAATTCAGACAGCATGAGTAAGGCATAATTAGTTAATTAAAAGGAACGCATTAAAATTTTGTCAAAAATTAGGCCCCGATTCGTCACAACCATTTAAAATTTAACTTTTCATAAGATGGAAATATTGCCATTTCCTCCATCCTAAAATCCTAAATAATCATATATAATGCCATTTTTCCTCTCCTCTTTCTTGCTTCGTTGCTCGTGCATGCATCATGCATCGTCAGAAAATATCATGCTGCGATCATGTGCATCCTGAATGATATGAAATGAGAATTTGATGATGATGCAAGAAATTTATAATTTTGACACTTGCACTTGTGGCCAACCGGTCCAAAAACCATCTCAAGCCTCAGCAGCAGCAGAAGAGAATTCATTCAATCAAATCAAGAACATCAAAAAAATCCACATTCCAGAAGAAGGTCTGTCTGTGTGCTAAGCTAACTAGCACAAGTAGTACCTCACTCTCGCTGGTTGTATTTGTATCTGCCTCTAGCTCTCGTTTGTTTACTTTTGATCCATTCCATTCTTCTTCTTCCCCGTCACTGATTCTACAATCTACAATCAATCTGTTTAGCTGATGGACTAAGAACAATTAATTAAATTAATTATTTATACAAGGTCAGTTTCTCATTGAAGATTTACCACAGTTAATGGCACAACCGGGACTACTTTCAATTGTAGTGGATTTAGCGTTAGCTAAAGTCACTTAATTGCTCAGTACCCGTGGTAAGGTGATAACTTTAATTCGAATTAAAAGTAAATTAATAATTCAATTAACTTTTGCGTGACAGCTTTTTTTGCTAGTTAGTTGAGATTTGTATCTACTTATAAAGCTGCACACTTGTCCAATAATTGAATTCTAGTGACCCGTGACGTGTGTGAAACCTTTCAAATTCTTTTAAAGATTTTAAGTCCTTTGGAACTCCTTGCACGAGGGGGAAGAGATCGTGGGGGAGGGCGTTGTTTGGAACTATTTGGGAGGGATTGGGGAAAGCCACGTGGAAACAAAGCTGAAGCTGAGCACCCTCTCCTACTCTGACTGTATCTACTTCCGGTTGGGAATTGGGAACGAGTGAAGAAGCTGAAGATCAACAAGCTACATGCAGGTGGCAGAACCTCTGCAAAACAACGACCACGTCAGCGTCGGCATCATCAAGCGAACAAGCCAAGCAAAAGGTATGTGATGTGGTGATGATATGTGAGCTTGACTATAAAATTACAATTAAAATTTAATTATCTTTATAATAATTCTGACTCTGACACTATTTTTTTGTTCCAAATATGTTCTAGGTTTTATTTTTGGTGGTGGTCCAACGAACGAACGGTTCTGTTTTCGGTGATTCTGGTTCCTGAGGCAGGTGCTGCAAAGGACCGTGAAGGCTAATTAATTTTTGGGACATGGGTTCCAAGATGGAGCACAGCGTGAGCGACATGGAGGAAGATCTTCGTTCCCGAATTCTCATCATTGATGGAGCAATGGGGACCATGATCCAGAGGCATAAACTGGAAGAGGAGCACTTCCGGGCGGAGCGGTTCAAGGATCATGAAAAATCTTTGAAGGGGAATAATGACATTTTGGTACTGACCCAGCCAAGGATCATTGTTGATATTCATAAGGTAATTGCATAATATTAAGCATATTTTGTCAATCAAATTGCATCTCGAGTTCGGGTCTTTAAAATATGTTGTTCTGCATTCTACCCTGTTCAGGCTTATCTTGAAGCGGGGGCGGACATTGTTGAAACCAACACCTTCAGTGGTACGAGAATTGCTCAATCAGACTATGGAATGGAGTATTACGCATATGAGATTAATTTGGAAGCTGCGAAAGTTGCCAGAATGGCCGTTGAGGAGTATACACGGGAATCTCAGTGTACTACACGAAAATACGTGGCTGGGGCGTTAGGACCTACTAATAGAACCCTGTCCATTTCTCCCTCTGTGGAAATGCCTCACTTTAGGAATGTTAGTAAGTAAAGTTGGAAAGTTAAAGCAAATATTTTCATTTCAAAATTCTGACTCTGAAGAAAAATGTTCACAAACATAAATGATATAATTGTGTGCTTGTGATTTATAGCTTTTGATGAGCTTGTGGACGCGTACAAGGAACAAGCAAAGGGACTATTAGATGGGAAGGTGGATGTTTTATTAGTGGAAACAATATTTGATACGGCGAATGCGAAGGCTGCTATTTTTGCAATTCAAACTTTATTTGAGGACGAAGGCTACTCCCCTTGTCCAATTCTGGTAAGCGATTTTGTTTTTGTTTAAACCTTTTACTTACAATTAGTTTTCTTATTTAATCCAGTAAATATTCATTTAATATTTGTTGTAAATTTAAGATTTCGGGAACGATTGTAGACAAAAGTGGTCGAACACTTTCTGGACAAACTTCTGAAGCATTTGTTGTGAGCGTCTCACATGCAAATCCTTTATGGTATAATCTAGTTACAGTTACATTCTAATAAATTGTCTTATGATAATTAATTTCATGCAGATTGAAGATTATGAGATAACATTTAATTTGATATTTTTACAGTATCGGTTTAAACTGTGCCTTGGGCGCTGACGAGATGCGACCATTCGTGGAAAGAATAGGTCAAATGACCGACGCCTACATTTTATGCTATCCTAACGCAGGTATTTTTTGGAACTGTAGTGGCTGGAGTTAAAATTCGTAGTGTTCCTAGTTTATTATAATAATTGATAAGTATTCGTAATATAACATTCCAAATTATGTTTAAGGTTTACCAAACACTTTTGGAGAATACGACGAGACACCAGAAATGATGGCTGAAACGCTTCGTCAGTTTGCCGCAGACGGTCTGATAAATCTTGTGGGTGGTTGTTGTGGAACAACACCAGATCATATCCGGTATATTATATGTTATTTTACTTTATCATAAAGTTGACCATGCATTGGTATGTACTTACAAAAATCATTATGTATAAATTGTTGAAAATGTTCATTTTTGCAGAGCGATAGCAAGGGTTATGAAGGACTTGAAGCCACGAGCAAGATCAGAAAAGAAGTTTGCACACGACATGTTGCTCTCTGGTTTGGAACATTTTCGAATTGGGAAAAATACCAACTTTATTAATATCGGGGAAAGATGCAACGTAGCTGGGTCAAGAATGTTTTGCAGACTTATAAAAGAAGGCAAATATGATGTATGTAATCCTTTAGAAATACTACTGTAATCATAAATATAGTTCCATTCATTCCAAATATTAGGTTTTCCGGTTTACTAACGAATATTATTGCTAATTTTCAGGATGCCCTTCAAGTTGCAAAAATTCAAGTGGAAAATGGAGCTCAAGTTTTGGACATAAATATGGACGAAGGGATGCTGGATGGTCCAATAGCGATGAACAGATTTGTGAACTTGATTGCTTCAGAACCTGAGATAAGCAAAGTTCCCCTGTGCATAGACTCCTCAAACTTTGAAGTCATCCTTGCCGGCCTAAAGTGTACCCAAGGGAAATGTATAGTGAACTCCATATCACTTAAGGAAGGGGAAGCGGATTACCTTGAAAAGGCAAAGATCATCAAGAGATTAGGATGTGCTGTGGTCGTAATGGCTTTCGATGAGGAAGGTCAAGCCACTGAAGTCGACAGAAAAGTAGAGATTTGCGAACGTTCCTTCCGGATCCTGGTGGATAAAGTAGGCTTTAACCCAAATGACGTAATATTTGATCCCAACATATTAACTTTGGGAACAGGAATGGAAGAGCATAGCATGTATGGCATCAATTTTATTGAAGCCACAACCGTTATTAAGGTATTTTGGAAATTAAGAATCTATGAAAGTGAAACCGATGACTATTCTGAATATTCTCCATTATCTCGATTTTATTTTGGGCTTTTAGTCCAAATGCCCAGGATGCAGAATCAGCGGTGGTGTTTCCAATGTCTCATTCTCATTTCGAGGAAATGAAATTGTTCGAGAAGCAATGCATTCAGCGTTCCTCTTTCATGCCATCAAAGCCGGGATGGATATGGGAATTGTAAATGCAGGGAACTTGCCAGTTTACGATGATATTGATCCTCCACTTTTGAAGATGTGTGAAGATTTGATTTTCAATAAAGATCCCGAGGTAAGAACAAAAAAGTACTATAATTATTATTTTTTAAATGGAGGGATCGAGCATGTATAGCTGTTGAATAATGCTCATGTCATGTCATTTGTAATAGGCCACAGAAAAAATTCTTCTGTATGCCCAGTCCTGTGGAAAGTCCGCTAAGAAGGAAGAGAAGACTGAAGAATGGCGAGATGATGAAGTTAAGAAACGATTATCTTATGCCCTGGTGAAAGGGATAGATAAGCACATTGTTGACGATGTGGAAGAAGCGCGTCAAATGTTTGCCCATCCTTTGAACGTAATCGAGGGTCCCCTGATGGACGGAATGGGTCAGGTTGGAGATTTATTCGGAGCAGGGAAAATGTTTCTTCCTCAAGTTATTAAATCCGCTAGAGTTATGAAGAAAGCAGTGGCACACTTGATCCCGTTCATTGAAAAAGCAAATGAAGCCAGTGAGACTGTAAGTTTTTATGCATTTGAATATTTGATTTAAAAAAGGTGGAATAACGGAAGGAAGACTGAATTTCTAATAACTCAATTTGTTCACCTTTCAGTCCAGCCAAGCAGGCACAGTAGTACTTGCCACTGTGAAAGGAGACGTCCACGATATTGGGAAGAATATTGTTGGAGTTGTGTTGGGTTGCAACAACTACCGAGTAATTGATCTAGGAGTCATGTGCCCTTGTAACAAAATACTGGAAACAGCCATAGCAGAAAAGGCAGACATAATCGGCCTTTCAGGACTGATTACTCCGTCCCTAGATGAGATGATACATGTGGCAAAGGAAATGGAACGGCTAAAATTTCAAGTTCCATTACTCATCGGTGGAGCAACCACGTCAAAGCAGCATACGGCAGTTAAAATAGCTCCAAAGTATAAGCAGCCTGTTGTCCATGTTTTGGATGCATCCAAAAGCGTCACAGTGGTAATTATCAAACTCAGATATTGATTGGCCGAAGCAAATTATCTTTCATCCTGTTGTAAATTTAACATTGTAATTTTTTTTATATAATGCAGTGCTCGGCTCTGTTGGATCAAGTCAATCGACTAGAATTCATGGACGATGTAGCAGAAGAATACGAAGATATCAGGGAGGATCATTATGAAAACTTAAAAGAAAGAAAGTATTTATCCATTGAGAAAGCTCGAGAGAGGCGACTAGTATTGAACTGGAAGGAGTTCACTAACTCGACTCCCTCTTTTCTGGGGACAAAGTCTTTCCAAAACTATCCACTGGAGAATTTGGTACCATTTATAGACTGGAAACCATTTTTTGATGTGTGGCAGCTACGAGGAAAATATCCACACAGAGGCTATCCGAAACTTTTCAATGATCCGACTATCGGTAACAAAAATCATTTATATAACTTGCTCGCGTTTTACCGTTTGAATTGAGTTGAGGTTTCATACTTTGCTGATGTGTTGTCGTATTGTAGGGGAAGAAGCCAAACGAGTTTTTGACGATGCGCAACGTATTCTGAAGTCCTTCCTTTCTGAGGGTAGCATTAAGGCAAATGGGATTGTCGGTTTTTATCCCTGTAATAGTAACGGTGATGACATCCTCGTTTACTCACCGGAACTTGGAATTAACTCGGAGCCCGTGGCAGTATTTCATGGCCTAAGACAACAAGTATTATACTATCTATTTATCTAGTCCATAAGATATGATTTATTTTTAAAATTTGGTTTGATGTTCATTTTTTATTTATTATTTCAAAGGCTGAAAAAGATGTCTCAGATGAGCCATATTTATGCATGTCGGATTTTATTGCTCCGGTTGAATCAGGCAAAACAGACTATATCGGTGTTTTCGCCGTTTCGGCTGGCTTTGGATGCACAGAAATTGTGAACAGGTAAACTGGAAAGAAAAAGGCTTGTTCAATGTTGCATTGCATAATAAAAATTAAGTCTAAATTTTGAATTTCCGTTGAATACACTGTAGGTACGAAAAAGACTTGGATGACTATAGTGCGATCATGACAAAAGCTTTAGCTGACAGGTTGGCAGAAGCTTTCGCAGAAGAACTTCACATGCGAGTGAGAACGGAACTTTGGGGATATGACAAGAAAGAAAGTTTGGAGACCGGAGAACTGCTCAGCGTGAAATACAAGGTAACCTTTACAAAAGATTTCTGACTTTGTTTTATTGACTATGTTTCTGTATCTTTGTTTTACTAGCAAAAGTTTACGTTTGACATATTACAGGGAATACGACCTGCACCTGGTTACCCGAGCCAGCCAGATCACACGGAAAAGGAGACAATGTGGAATCTCCTCAAGATCGAAAAAGAGACTGGAATAAGCTTAACCGACTCTTTGGCCATGGAACCTGCAGCGTCCGTGTGTGGTCTCTATTTCAACCATCCGAAGAGCAATTACTTCGCTGTCGGAAAGATTCAAAATGACCAAGTGGAAGATTATTCTAGACGTAAAAATCAGAGCTTAGCTGATACTGAGAAATGGCTTAGTATTAACTTAGCCTATGATCGTGATTAGTGATGACCTAGAACCTAAGTTTGAAATCATTGCTCAAAATATATGATGACAAATCCACGCCCCAGTGGCATTTTTGCATACACTCTGTGCTTTCTCCATAACAATCATTTTATATGTGAATATTTTTCTGGAATTAAATTTTATTGTTCTTGCTGAAGTTGTGATCTTTCGAAAACTTATTTTTCTGTACAAATTTTTTATCTTCTGTAAGTTATTATTACAACGGTCGATTGGCTTTAGTATATTCACGCACCAAATTCAATACGTTTTTAATGACATAGCTAAATTACTCAAAATTACAGTATTATTGTCATTTACGAATAGTTCAGTATGGGCCGACCGGGTTTGCCTTCTGCTAGAGCAGCGAGGCCTTCCTCTGGCAACAGTGAAAATTCAAGAGCTTCATCTCGTGCCTTGCTCAGTTCCCCTTCCCCGTCTCCAGTTCGTGTCCCACATAGGAACTTTGCGACCAGAAGGAGCAATGCAAGATTGAATGCAGCGGGTCCCATCATAATGACAAAGGCTCAGCAACAACGAAGGAGAACTGCTCTTCTTGCCACTTCGTCGAATTTGCTGCGGTCAATCGGGGCAGTAGAATCGGATGTAGGACCTGTACCCCCAACTCGGATTGTTGCCGTTACCCCTTTCCAATCTACAAAAACTCATCCACGGCCTCGAATACCAAGTAGGACGGAAACAAACGATTCAGGAGGTCATGATGATTCACAAACCGGAGGGACTAAAGTTACCCTCAGACTAGTTAAGACTGCGGCTCGGAAGCTACCTCGACCTCAGGACAGAGAAACTGGCAGTTCACTCAATGCGCTTCAGGGACAACTAGCTCTCCCGTCATCACTATCAACCCATTCCAATGCGAAGGATACACGGGGAACGAATAGGGTAAAGTTTAGTCTGGGTGACTCGACTGAAAAGAGTTCGATAGCAAAAGTGCTAACATCAGAAAAGGTAAGAGGAAAGGCCTATTATGGAACTTGTTTTAAGTTATGATAAATTTTTGGAGAATATTTAATATTTCTAATATTGCATCGTCTGTAATAAAGATTCTCCCCCGGATTCTTGGCTTGATGAGTTGGAACGAGCTCCTCCCATTACGTAATGTCTGCAAGGCCTGGTTTCAAATCATTGACTCAGACAAGAAAATCAAGTCCCAGCTAGGGGTAATTGTCCTTCGATCCTCCATCGAACAGAAAATGACGGTTTATAATGCCAGCCCTGTGACATGGACGAAATTCCGATTCATCGGCCCAGTCATATTTGACATGACCAAATCCATCCAGAATGACTTTTGGAATAAGCACGGTTCCCTAATGATCCACTTGGATATTCACAATCGCTCCATGTCGCTTACCGCATTGGTTGAAATTCTGGCTAGATGCCCGAAGCTGGAGCATTTTAAATGTAACTGGACTCCGGAAATGTACTCCTTCAACTCTGAGCTGATTAAGAAGTACTACGGGATTCATTTCAATAATGGGACGTTTGCCAATCTCCAGGAATTGACTATTGGGAGCAGTTCTTCGTTGACGGACAGTGCTCTCTGGAGTATTTTAAAATGGTGTGGGGGGTCTATCAAGTCCCTAAACCTGACATCCTCACCCGAAGAAGACATTTTACACCGGCTGAAGCCACGATGGTCTATGGACTCAATCAAAAACTACTTTGACCGATTTGGCTACACCAGGAACCTTCAGTATCTGGACTTTTCATGGACCAACTTGGTCAATGATGATCTGCGGAGCCTTTGTTCAATCTCCATGGACCTTAAAGGGGTCACCCTAAACTATTGCAAAGTGGACGATGAGGGCCTCCGAAAACTACTTCTGAGGCATGGGGATTCCCTGGAAGTGTTCAAAATCGAAGGGACAGCCTTTACCGACGCCATATTCGCCAGAGGAGCTCTACCCAAAGTCAGAGTGCTGCATATTGGAGGCTTGAAAGGGATGGTGAAAAGTCTGGGATTCTTGGAAGAGATGCCCCGTTTAGAAGACCTCTCTTGTAGAAGTACACAGTGGCTGGAGCAGAGCATGATCCTGCGACCCTTCAATACAGAATCCAAGCAAACTCTGATGAAGGTACTTGACTTCAGCGGAGGTGTAAAATACGCCGGGAACAAAAATCTTGATCCTAATCTGAACAAGACTTGGTTCTCCGATTTTACCGGACTGGTGACAAACTTGAGGGAGCTTAACTTAAGTCATTGGTCATCCTTTGGGACAAATCAAAATTTCAGAAATATTTGCCAGACGTTGCCTTTACTTGAAAAGTTGAGCGTGAGGGAGTGGGACCAGCTAAGTGACGTGGGGACGACCGGCCTTTATGAAGAAGAGATTCATCAGGACTGGGGAGCTAAGTTGCCACAAATGCATAGAGTCTACATTGGCGCACTACAACGTAATGTTAACCTAAAAACGTTTCAACATTTCACTCAGTCAGCTACGGCATTATTGTATCCCTCGCTTTTATAACAATTAAGTACTAACTAACTCTTAAATATTAGGTATCAGGCATTTGGATTTGAGTGGAACTGGCATTACAGATGCAACACTGTTTCTCGCCTTGTGTTCTCTTCCCAGCTTGCACAGTCTGGCCCTTGACGGCACCAGGGTAGCTACCATATAGAAGCACTGCCTCATTATTTAAAGTCATGCTTATTATTAAAGTTCGCTATTAAAATTCTCTTAATTGCTATTTAATTCGACAGGTTACAGACTACGGCTTGCGGGGCCTTATCACTAAAATTCAGTCTTTAGACCGTATTTCAGTGTCAAAATGTCCTCGTGTCTCAGTGACACAACCCCGGTACAAGCGGCCCGATGGGAGGATAGTCTTCTTTGGAAAAATATGAAAGGAAACTAACAACCAAAACCAAACTACTACATCGCAGATCTACAAAACAATCACAATGAAAATTCAATTTAAATTTACAAGTGAAGTAAGATTTACTGAAAGAATTTGTGTTTATTAATTATTAATAACGCAATGCAAATAAAATAATACATGCCATATCACTTTTTGACTCACCGACGACGTTGTTCTATTAGTACA
>JAQIXQ010000304.1:0-36022 GCA_034700485.1 Pseudosinella alba | reverse complement strand
GAGCCTTTTAAGGATAATTTTTTGGTTTGAACTTGCCCATTGCTCACCTGCTTAATGGGGAAAATATGCATATTACGAAAGTAATTAGAAGATTAGTCCATCGTCCATCCCCTGAACAAAAAATAAAATGTTTGCAAACTTGCAAAATAGAATCCACCTCAGAAAAGAGAAGAGGCTGAGATATGGTCTTGTTCACTTGCCGGTTGTTGATGATGTTGACCATTTAGGCAACTAAAATATGGTTATTACTCATCATCCCAAAGATTTTGATATTTTGCAAACTGTAATGGACTGGAGGTGAGGATGATGGGCGAGAGGAGTGTCCTTTTATTGCCACATTGTGACAATGCAAAATATGATAATAATCAGTTTAGATTACCATTACGTGAATTCACCGTCGTCGTCATCATCATCATCCTCACCATCACCGTCCAAAATGATGATTTTCATATCATCTTCCACCAACAGTGAAAATAATATTTGCCAGTAAACAATGGACACCAATTTTAGTAATAATTTATCATGACTTAAAGTTCACTGCACTTGGTCTAACTTTGCAATTTTGAATCGGATTCAAATGGCACAATTATTTAAATTGGTGGATGAAAATATGTATCTGTCATTGTTCCTTTTGAATGGACATACGCGATTTCAAATTAGGCGTTTGCCGTCTCTGATGGTGAGTTGTCCATGAACTAGACAGTGCAACAGGAACAATGACAAGAGTGAAGTCATCGGACGAAAACATATAAGTTGGGTGGATGGATGGTGATGGCAAGATGACGAAGACGATGGATGGATGGATGGATGACTCTGCCTAAAAAATTAAAATTCAGGGAGGACCTGTCAACCAGAAAATCGTGACAAAATTTTCACAACCCACCAAGCTATGTGTAATATGCCGCTGCTGATGAAAGAGTGAAGAAAGGTGTTATTTTTGGGAGCAACGTTAATTTTCAGAACACGCAAAAGCTCCGCTAAAAGAAATGTGAGATATTTAAAGTTAATCTTCACAAAGAGAGACATGACATGATACACATAGTCTGGCTCTGGCTCTGGCTCTGGCTCTGGCTGTGGGTATTCAATAAAACTGAATAATTAAAGTGCGTAAAACAGTAACCGTTTTACTACCGTCCCACGGCTAAAAAGGAACGAACTTTGAAGAAAAACTATTTCTTTTTCTTTTCAACAAGAAAGGAAAACAATTAAGCAGATTCTCTTGCACAAAAAAAAAACAGATGAAAGAAAAGCCGGAATGAAAGAGATAAATTAAAGGGAATCGTGCAGTGTGCACCAGATATAAAATATATTTTTAAAGAGGAGTTTTTACCACTAATTTCACTGAATTATAATATCATGAAGCACAGGAGGAAACATTGCCATAAAGAGAAACAAAAAAGGTCAAAAATCTTTTGTTACACTTTTCTCTCTTTTTAGGAGCGGATAGATGCAGTACACAAGTTATAGCACTGTAACATGTATGGCATCTTTTAGAAAGAGAAACGGACAGTATCTCTTATAAAAAGTAATCGGCGTCAAGATCAGCAGCATCTTCATCCGATTATAATTTTTGCCCAGAAACATGAATAGATTTAATCTAAATAATTCCCTTTAGTTAACCAAAACGTACCTAAATAAAGAAACTAGAAATTATTAATCTAAATAAAAAATAATGTAAACGTTCACGATCTTCATATTTTGAATATAATATTTTCTCAAACTTTTTCTTTGTTCAGATTTAATTTAAATCATGCAATTTATATTACAAATATTTTATAAATTTTATTATTCTGCTTATTTTTTTGTTTCCGTGTTATATCGTAAAATAGTAAAACAAATGGTTGCTCATGTTGGGGCTATTATTAGTCTTTTGAATTTCTTAATATTATCTCAAATATCTCAATTCTCACTCTCTCGATAAATCGCATGCCTTTCATCTTTCATCCCATCTCGTGACAAGAACAATTTTTCTGATTATATTTGATTTTTTACTTCTAGACTTGAACTTATCGTTCATTCGTCAGAATAATGGAAGCGGCCTTAATGTGCCTTATGCTAAAGTTGATTTTGGTAATGAAAAAGTGCTGAACAATGAAAATGACTGGGTGATGAAAAGCTGAATGATATTTTAACGTGTTGGATCCAAACTCATTAAATAAATGCTCAAGTTAGTTGTGAGGAACATGGCACGGCAACTTTTTCTGGCCTTCATCAAATAATGGAATGGAACCACTCAATAGAGATTTTTGCACATACATCCAGATAGAACGCATGCGGAAAATATGGCTATGCAGATTTATGACATGAAAACAAATACATTTATTTTTTGTCTAGAGAAAAAAAACTTTTCCTCTATGATTGTATCAATTAGGATGCACGTAATCCTTGCATTAAGTACATAGCCAAGGTAGTTGTAGTCATAAGCAAATGGGTGGGTAAGTAGTAGGTATATTTGCAATTCTTGTAATCATTTTTGTTTACATTGTTAAAACAGCTTGTTCAATAATATGATTGTGTTGTGGTCAGTTATAGTTATGTATGACTGGGACTGTACCTATGTGACACGTCCGTAATAATTTGATTGACCATCATCGTACCTACCTACTTCTGCCAAAATAACTTGTTTAATATTCCTTTGTCTTCTGTCCGTGATTGGGAGAAATCCAATGCATATTGTCATAGTCATCTTATATGATAACAAGGAATGTGACTAGCCAGTGTCCAGTGTCGACTTAATGATTGACAATAATAATCAAGGAGATTTATGTTCAGGTGGTCGTGTCATTCCTTCCCCAAGTCACTGCAATAAGTCAATCAATGAATAATAAAATTATAAAAAGTGAACAAAATCAGAGTCATAAAAGGATGGAGTTAGTATTTGTATATAGACTATTATGTTGCAGTGCCATATAAAAGGAGATTGATATTGATATGCACTGCATACCATGAGGTAAAATATCTATGGATGATAATGATCAGAATTCTAAACTTTTGTCCAGTAAATTTGTTTTTATCAAGCTTAAAGGTCATAATAAGAATATAGATTCGGAATTGCGTGCAATGAATTAGGAGATTTTGAAGTTTCTGAAAAACTCTACTTTACGTCCATGAGCGTAAAACTAAAATAAATTAAGATCTATAAAATCGAATCTGATCGAATATTACTTTTTCAGCCACTTCCTATATTAAGCAATTACTTCACATAATAATATTCACAAGTATATTGTTTGGTTTTGGGAATGTGGCTTAAGAAGAGGAAGATGCATATGGCAGGTATATATTGAGTATATTTGCCTTGATATACACTTTTTAATATTACTGAATATCTGTCAATAAGTTATACACAAATAATATGCAAATTGCGTTGGGTACTGACATGCAGGTAACTGGTTTACGCAAGCAATCGGAATCGAATTGAACTCGATTTTTCAGTAATTAGTAAATTGATATATTGTAATCCCCTTCTCTTAGGCTTGGATTTCGCTTAAACATTTGAGAAATCGAAATCAAGAAATGAGAGAAGTCTTTTAGTAGTGGATTGGATTGGAGCGCACCAACAATAATTCTGATTGGTGTTGATTTGGAGTGGCGGTCGGTCGTCCGACCACATGAATGATCTTGATTATTGTTTAAGAGCTAATTTGAATTCATCTGGTGTGCTCACAAAGCAACATCTAAAGCCAAAAAGTGCCATCATCATCGCGTAATACCATGGCTTGCTATTATTATGGCACATTTTGATATTGATATTAACCAAACCCGACTTGGCTTGCTGGCCCACTTGCTCTTATAATCTGGTAATGGTTTATGCAAATATTTTGAAAAGAGATAAATAGTGCGGTTTTCTTCCCCATTACCATCATCCCCATGATCCGATCATCATCATCATCATTCTCTCTTCTGAACTGAATAAAGAGGGCAGGATTTATATTTTCTGTAATATCAACTAACTTATTTCATTTGCTTTCCATTAGAGTAGGTATGTATTGAAGTCTTTTGAACTTGACTAGATTAGACTTGAGAGCAAGCGACAGGTGAATCTCAGGAGTAAACATGTTATTATCAACCTGACAGTTATAAATGTGAGGAAAATGACATTGTGCATTGAGCATTGTTTAAACTTCAGCAAGTATGTATGTAGTTATGATGATCATGATCATGAGGATACTGACTGACTGACTTGAAAAAGTATTTTAAGGACCATCTGCCGTCTTTCAATCGATATTTCGCTGAAATTTATTTTACAATAGGATTTTTCCATTTACCTACAATCCGTTTCCTCTGCACTCGTAAAATATATCTCAAGCTATTCTCATGATTAGCACTTATCCATGCATTACCAACGCGCTGATTTCTCACCTGTCCCAAATGTAACATGATCGGGCCCAGTTTTATGTTCACGAAACTGGGCATAAATTCAACATGATTAGATTTTGAGGATCTTATTGCAGGGGAAAATGCGAGATTGATGATTGGATTCAAAAAGGTGCAACATTTGTCGAGGAGGATGGATTTGGATGGATTTGTCCACAGAATAGACATATTAACTAGTTTTAAAACTAGTTACTATGTCTATTGTCCACAGGCGAAATGAATTTTTGTCTTTTTAGATTTCAAGGTTGTCGGTATAAGATGGACAATGGTACAGGTGTATAAAAAAGACATGTCTATTCAAAAGTCATGAAATTACCCAAACTCAGGCAGAAAGTTTTAATTTTAGAGTCCATTAATCAATTCAAGCATGCATGGCAATAGTCATAAAAGTAAATATGACTGTAAAAGTATTTTTGTAAAAATTATAAAAATTATATACATTTGCTCATCACCCCGCATCACATCACAAATTCATATTGCCCTTTTAAAAATGAAATTTTTGCATATTATACCCTTTTAAACCTTAAAACATCATAAAATAAATAAATGTTCGTGAAAGACGATATCATCATCATCCCAGGTCCATTCATTATTCATTTATTTGTCTCCTTTTCAATTGCTTTTTTTGGTAGGACAAAGTAAAGTAGTTGCTTTTGCTTGTGGTTTTGTCATTTTTACCTGGTGAAGTTGATGTACTGATGTAAGATTCATGTAAATCTAATGGGAGTTAATGTATTTCTAATGGATTTTTTCTTTGTTTTATTCACAGGCTGGTTTACACTTCTAAACCAAGAAGGGAAAGAGTGTGCCATGACGCTTACATCGATGGGTCAAGTTGCAGCCGCAAGGGTGCCTGCCTTCCTCACCAAGTTTGATGTGCCAGTTTACAAACTCACTGACTCTAATGGTAAGTTACGAAACTGATTCAAAAATTCAAAGATGGATAGGACGAGGGGGGACACCGATATGTGAAGTAGTAAAAACTTGATTTGCCTTTTCCCACCTTTGCCTTTAATTTTTTTTTCGAGAAAAATGTCAAGGACAAGTTATGTGTGTTGTTTTTGCGGAGGCAATACCACTCTGCCCATGCCTATATTAATATGCCCTTTAAACCTTGTCCGTCTGGTCTGGTTTGGTCACTGCTCTTGTCAGTTTCCCCCTCTGTCGTTGTTTGCTAATGACTTTGTAATAATTAAAATTACATGAGAACATTGTAAGGCATGTGATGAGATGAATGTAGCTATTCATCTTTTGAATGTCTCGGAATGTTTTTATTTTTGCAAAGTTGCAAATTGCCGACATGGCAGTAGTGTTGCGAAATCTAATATCACGACAAAGTTTTTATTTAAAATATCTGCCTATTCAACTCATCGTCAGGGGACATTAACGCTGCGCTGTTTCGCTAAATTGCAAAAGTACAGCCTTGAGCAAATTGGACAGTCGTCATTTTTGCATTTTGCATTCATCACCGTCATTATCATCATCGCCTTAGCTTAATCAAATCAGTTAAATAAACCGTACACTTTTAGCAAGAAAAATGCAAAATGTTTTAAATAAGCAATTCAATGCCTTGGAGCAATTTGTTGTGAGGTCAGTCATTAAAAGGTTGGATCATTGCACGTAAGAACCACCTTTATTACTGTAAAACAAATGAAGTCAATGCAAATATGTATCATTTACAAGAATTTGCAAATAGAATGATACTTCGAGATAGGGTATGATTGTGATAGTGAACATGTTTATATTTCATCCAATTTATAATCTTGTAAGGAAAACATTTATTTTTGCAATAACTTTCCGTAAAACTCCTTTTACCGTTCCATACAAGACAGGGGAGAAAATATTTCCTTTTTCTGAATTTATCCAATCAACCGAGAAATGACTACAAAATATGTGTAATCCCTAATCATATGCATTATGCATAAGTAATCCAAAACGACACGACCGGTGCAATGCAATCCAATCTTATCCTGTAACCGGTGTATATTTGCAAAATTGCAAAAATATATTTACAATAATATGCAGCTTTATTATCGGGATCATGGGGGTCGAGTAGGAATCAAGATGACGTGAGGTTGAGATGGATGATGAAGAAAACTGTAACGTTGCAGAAATGTCAGCAGCTTCAGATCAACTTACCCATCTCCCATCTCAACGTATATTCCCACCCCGGCCTGGTCTCATCATGATATGATTATGATGCCGGTGATGGCGACGACGACCAAAACCAAGAAGGCAATAAAAACTTGCTCCCTTCTCCGTTTTCTCTGCGGTGATTTCTAATTCTAATCACTTTCATACTTAACTTCAGCCGGGATAGGAGGGCTAGATACAACTTGTCTGAAATTTTTTTTACTGCAGTGAAATAATTTGAAATGTTTTCATCTTTTCCTTTCCCCTTGTTTTTTATTGCTCACATCCATCCCCACCATGTCGTGACTAGTGCAAGTGCAAAATATTTATTTTCCGAAATGACTACCGCCACAGTATATTAGATGTTAAAGAGGGGAGAAATTATGACTACCACTGGCACACCAGCGTACCTAATCCAACTGGTAACTCGTAAGTCGTAACGTTTGGGTTCAAATTGGCTGCTGAGCCCTTTCATCCAGGAGAAGAGAAGATGAAATGAAATGAACTGATGTTGAAAGGTTATACCTATCCAATACAGTTCAGGAGAATGCACCTGAGCATAATATTATTTTTGCAAATTCTATTCTATTATAGATTTTTCTGCAATGGTTAGCATCACAGGGGCTGCGGAGTATAATGGAATGGGTTTGTTTGCCAATAAAAGTTATATCCATTCCCTACCAACCCCAGCAGAAAAGCAAAACCAGAATAGCGACATTCATTTCATTACACAACTATTGCCATTTATATTGGAAAATATAAAAAAAATAAATATATTTTGCCAAAGATTCAATCTCTGCACGATGATCCTGGTGGTACTGGCATAGGAGCTACCCCACCGGTACAAAATAGGCATGCAAAAATGCAATAATGAATATGGAAGGTGGGAGAGGGGCTGAATATCGCCGGACCGGGCAAGAAGATGAAGAAGCCAAAAGTACAGATATAAAAGCAATCCAATCCAATGCAATGATGGGGCTACCTTCACTCACTGATTCACTATTTTGCATTATTATATTATATTACTTACATCATATCACCATCTGCTACCCTCATATACTTATTAACCCGTGAGTGGTCACCATCAAGATAAAAAAAAACCACCGTACTTGTAAGTCTAGTGGCCCGAAAGGGTTCAACAATTGCCTCTGAGATTGTATTGTTGTTGTGAAGACTGACTCAGAGCTTGGGGCTTTTAATCATCTTCCTCGAGGGAGGAAAAAAATACATTTATTTATCTTGAAAAAAATATTGCATGCCATCGCCATGCAAAGGCCATGCCAAGCCAACCCTGGCTCTGGCTCTGGTGTGGTCTTTTGCGGGACATGGCATCGAGAAATCGAGATTCTTGGCCCGTAACAGGAAAAATACGATCCCCATCATATCATATTTTTCATACGTCAGATTATGCGAAATTTTAAATGTGCAAAAAATGTGCATATGTTCTCATTAGTAGATTGGCTTGATATATTTTTTCTAACTTATTGGTTTTGATTTACACTTCCAGATATTTAAATATTTTTGAAATATAAGTATAACCATATATCTTTAAAGTATTCGTGCATAGCGTGATTAAAGAAACGTCAAAGTTCCAAGTCACAATATCGAATTGAATAGATTTTAAATGCAATTTCCTCGCAGGTATGAAGTCTTTTATGTGTTCGCAAAATGACAGGACTCGAAGGATGGATTCGGTAGCAATGGCAAAATAATTTCCCTATTTTACAGGAACATAGCCAATAAAAATTGTGTCTAATAGGTCCAGTACCAGCTTTTAAATTGGAAGAAGAAGGAATGAAGAAAAAAATCAGCATCATTTAAGAATTTTACATGCGATCATGATGAGGTGATATAGCTATAGACACTTTATATTATGCTTCACTACTACTTCGGTTCCTGACCACAGCCATGTCTTACCACATTGAAGTTTCGTGTTCTTACTTCTTGCTAAGGTTTGGTCAATAAAATGCAAATCGAATGAGCAGATTAGGTATTGAATTGAAGCTGTTTTTAATAAAGGCTTTAACCAAAAAAAAACTTGATATCGGGAAGAGATGTTGATGTTGATGATAATGATATGATATGATGATCAAGATGGGATAAACAAAGTGAATGGCCATAGATTCAGGATCAGGAATCAGGAGATGAGATGATGGCTACTGGTAAAAGGAAGAATTTATTTTCTTTGGGGAGAAGTCAACATTCGACAATTCGACAGCAACAGGTGAACAGGTCTGATGAGCATTTCATCTCATCTCATGATCGTCTTCATCACCCATCCCATCATCATAACGTCCTACTATCATACACGTCAGCAAACACTTGTTTCGTTTTCTTGCGAAATTTTATTGCTAAAAAACTATCATCCCGTTTACGAGTATTTATTAAAGTCAACGCCACTTTATGACTGGGGCTTATTATGCTGAATATTTTGGCAAGGGGGAGAAAGAAAGAAAAAGAAGTATCATCTCATCCCATTCTATAATTATTCTGCGGAATGTATTTACTTTCCCTATCTTTCATTGTTATGGCCGGCCCATGTCAATATTTTCATTCCCGGTTGCAAATTATGATTGCAAAAATCAACGACTTGGACTTGGACGTCATCATACATCCTCCTCCTCATCAACTCTCATGGAATGGAATTCATAATGTCAGTCAGGATGGGATTGGGATTGAAAGCTTAATAAGAAGATGAAATATATGCATTGGAAGGGAGGACTAAATTTAAATACTGGTCAAGATTATTTTGAGAAAGTTGGCTTTGGAAATGGCGATATTTGATCGGTAGTTGTTGTAGCTTTTTTTACACTGGCTGAGTGCTAGTATTGCTTAGATGGCTCGTAAATTTCTTCTTGATGTGTCTACTTTAATAACCAATTTATGCTGAAGTGGTCATCTTCATTCCCATCCCAAACCAATAATTCATTTCAGCTAAAGAAAAAAATGAAGAAGTTTGCGGATATTTTTTTACTACATCATTCACCTCGAAAGTGATTTTATTGTTCGGGCCAGTACCAATCATCGCAGTAATCAACTATCAACTTCCCGATATTGTCGAACAACTTGGTTGAGAATTTAAATGTTTTGGATGAAGATGAAAGCGTCCTACGGTAATTGTAGTATGGCCTATGCACGATGATTCATGATCTATGGCTTAATCCCGAAATATATTTATTATTTATGCAGTCCCAGTTTTACCGCACATTTTAAAATTACCGATATAAAATAATACCATGGATTAGAATATGAATGGATAGAAAAAAAGATCTAAAATGGGTGGTGGTTAATGGTCTCCTCTTCTGATCTGATGTGTGGTGGTGGCACCACCGGGATGATGGCGTTGATTATGGCAAAGTGAAGGTACGCCAAATTTTATCCTCTCCTCTTCCTTATTGGAAATAATGAGAATGATGACACAGGAGAATAATACGGATATAAAAAGATATAAAGTGGCTGGTATATGGTATATGACATGGCAATATAGGATAGCTGGGAACACGAGCAGACACCTTTATTCAGTAATAATACGTTTATGTGTGTTTTTCATTTTTATGGCGCTTATGCTCCTCCGCTCCGTAATATCTGAAGTGCCTACATTCATCTCTGATACTTTATATTACGTCAATGACCTTTCAATTTCAATATTTCCCTATTTTACGTATAGGCATATGCACGAGAGAATAATTTAAAAGGGGTAGGAGGGATGAAGAAGCCGGTGAAGAAGTCATTGTCTGGGTAGGAAGATGATATGATCAACAATTGACAATTGTTGAGAGTCAAATGAGTGAGTGTGTGCGGTGGAGAACAATGTTGTTGGGCTTTGGAGTGGAGGTGAGGGGATGGAGGGAATGAATGGGCTATTATTTGAGTGCCTATTTCAATGGTATGGGATGGGATATGGAATGATTTTTTAAAAAATGATGGCTTAATTTTCCTTCGTGGTAGTCATGAGATGATGATTCTATTAAGGAAGTGCTTGAGATTGAGATTATCTCGACTTTGCGAAGACTTTGACGCTCTCAATTATTTTCTTGTGTCTCCCGAACCAAGTATCGGTGAAAGATCGGATAAGTAATATTACGTCCGGATTAATTATATTTGGTAGATGATACATAAGGACATCCGAAGTTAAACGAAAATATTGAATCTCAATTCGAAAAATTACCGTAAACTAATTATTTTTAGAAAAAGTATCATGAATAATGTTTATATTTTTGCTTCTTTCTTCACAGATCCTAACAGCAAGTCAGTCTACGTCCGTTCCACAATGAAGGGTGGCTCCATCCTCCGACTCCTCGGGGTTTGGGCTGACCTTGGCGGGGCCAACAAGGGATTCACTGCAGCTGCATCCTATACACCCCAGAAGAGCTCCTGCTTCCTCGGAGGGAGTTTAGGCGGATTTGGAGGAAGACTAGTGGCCCGGAGCTTGTCCTCCACCCAACCCCAACAGTTCCAGTATGTTCAGTGCCTCAGTCTGGAGAATGAGGTGAGTACAAAATCATTGATCAATTTGAACAAAAACAAACAAAAGTAACTTAAGTATTAATCAACTCGACAACAATTAAATATTACTTCCGTGCTCACACTTATCTCATGCATCTCAAAAGGACATTTGTCAACAATGCATGAATAGCGCATACACCATTCATTATTACCTTCGTACATGTCACGACATACTTAGGTAAAATGTGATTTGATCTAGTATCAGGGAAGAAGGCAATAGATCGTCCCCCTCCTAAAAGGTTCTTGTAATTCTAAAGCTATCTCAACTCCACTCTTGACCTACACTTTGGAATTCATTCATTTTCATTGTCTTTAGCACTTGATTAGTAGTAGATCAGCGTAGAGGCCTGCCTGCCTGCCTCGGGTGATTTATTCACGTAGCATCTCACTTGACGTGACAATGAACGTCCTTCGAAAAATCGATTTTCTCTCCCCATTCATATTCACAATCAGAACGGTTATTAATTGCCGTGTGCAAACAATAAAGATGGGAAGGAGCGTTTTTTTTGCATGGGGATTTTAGTCACGGGTATAGGATAGCTGGCTACAGAGCTACAACCAAGAACCCAGTCAAATAATTCAACTTGAAAAAAAAAACATTTGTCTCTAGTCTGGTCCTGAAAGAAATATATTTAAAGACTTGTCATGACTGAGCGAACCATATCATGAAAATTAATTACTGATGGCGACGACAAATTCCCGTAGGGTAAATTGGCACTTTGCTCACCTAGCACAATGTACTGCAGAATGTTCACAAATACAAAAGGATTTAGTTTAAATGAAGGTGCAAAATAAAAACATTCTGATAGGCTTTTATGCATATGCCTTGGAAGGTTGATTGATAATGAATACGGATGGATTATCATTATGGGCTCTATAATCAAAATCCTATTAATTATGAAGTCAATCAGACACAATTAAAAGGCAGGTAGGCCGAGGGGCTTCTTTTTGTAATGAAACTAGCTATGCTCAATTCTCAATTTTGTTATTGCTATTATGATTATTGCAATTTGCCAATTTGCCATGATATCGGTCAGTAATAATGTATGGGACTCCTCCTGTGGCAAGCATTAATTAACACGGTCATCTACATAAATTAAGTGGTTAAGGCTAATTTATTTGTACCGTTTGGCTATTATGACAAGGTAAAAAAGAATAGGTAACTGGATTGAGATGGCTTTGGCATATTGACAATTATTTCAAGTCAATTGAACTTGCATGGCTATGGCTAGAGGCCATTGGGGCAAACCGTTATAAATATTCAAATGAATGGTTAGCTATTGGAAGCAAATTAGTTGGATGAATAAAATATAACGAGTTGCTACTAATTGGCAAAAGTAGTAAGGATTCCTAATCAATAATTTTTTTAATACGAATTTAACTAATCCGATTGTGTCAAAGTTAAATGCTCAGGTTATTTTTTTGTGGTTATGCTGCGCTACTCATGTGCAAAGGTTCTCTGGGTAGTCTTTTTTGAATGCAAGTCAGTTGTAATTTTTGTGGGCTAAACAGATAAACTTCAGTTAATTCAAACAGATCCATCCAGCGTATTAAATCAATGATTGAAATTGAATATCAGATATTGGTAACGTGCAACATTCTGTCTATCAATATGATAATTTAAGGGAAAACTAATTCCTAGACGAAAACAAAAATTTAATCTACAAAATTATTTCTTTAGCTTTGAAGATGTCGAACTTCTCATATATAGTCCGTTTAGATTTAGATATAAGTACCTAAAATAACATCCCAAATCATGTCTGACTCTGACTCTACCTGTCTGCAAAAAAAATGAAGTTGGTAAAGTGGTTCACATTTTTTTATATCTCCCAACATAAATATATTATAACTGCTGACAAAAGTGACAAGTTGGTACTCCCTGTTCTGTTTCATTAAAAAATTGTTGTTGTTGTAGTCCATTCTATTCTAGGGAAGCTTACGATTAGTTAAATGATGATAATTTTAACAAATGAAATGAACTAAAAGGACATTGTTTTGCTCATTCATACAGATATAGATAGGCACATAAGCTAATAGATTTATTGCATGAAATATTTTTTTCAAAGTAAAGAGGTGTGTACACGATTGTACACCTGCTTATGATGAGAATATTAAAATCTCTGCATGGTTGAAACTAAAGATAACTTACTTAAAAGGCCATTTTTGCTTTGTCTTATCCTATATGTCGAATGTATATTCAAATCAGCAGCGTTTAATATGCAAGAATGAACTGAATGAAAAGTGTAAACATGTGCTATGATCGTGTAGTTATAAAAGTGATAAATTGCCAGTTTCGTGTGGAATGACAGTGTTTGGGAAAGGGGATCGTTTTTTGAATGTGTAAAAATAAAATATATATCATTTCATTTTTAGTAGGGTGGTGGTGGAGGTGGATTGAATTGACTTGATTTTCATAGAAAGAGAAGTTGAAGGAAGGAGAGAACCGTGAGTGATTTATTCCCCTGTAAAAAAGGACTCCTGCCTGGAGGCTGGCAAGAGAAGTTGCATACCTTCGTCATTATCTGGTTATCTAAAGTCAAAACGTAGCTAAGTCAAAGTCAGTGCGATATGTACTGATGTACTGAGGTGGATGAGAGATGATATCAAATATGATATGATTTTTTTTATTACTCCCTTGTCAATTAACTATAGTTAATAACTTTTCCAACAATTAGATAGGGAGAGACGGATGATATATGGATGATGACTTAAAGTGAAATGAAGGCCTTGAGAAGGATACTTGAGAAGTGTATTTTTTCGCACCTGCTTGTTGAATTTAGAGAGTTTCATGCTGGGCTCTTTGACTTCCACTTTTAAGTGTGGGAAAGAATGTTTCTGTCTTGTAATGTACCTAGTCAGTTTGACTGCGTAAGATTATGCGTGAAAATTCTGTCATTCGACGAGCGAGTGTTGGAATGATTCTGGAATTCTAATTCATTTAATGCTAACCATAAGGTTGTAAGTACGGTATAATTTATCTAATCAAAGTGGGGTAATTGCTTCCTCAGCCTTGATCAAAAAATATCTATGTGGTTGGTAATGAAAAAAAAATGTGGAATGATACATTTCATATTTTTATCTAGTAAGGACTAAGAACGGCATGGAATGAAATGAACATACAGATTATGGAACTTTGTCTTACGATTAGACTAATCGTAGAACTATAATTGTGGTATTTTTTCTCGTTATTTAAGCCAAGAACTTAATGGAGAATTTTTTACTGGGCACTTTTTTGTCCATGAGATAAATGACATGGAGTTGGATTATTATTGGGAACAAAAAGAGAACCATATGACATGATTGACAGTCTAATTTTATAATGTCAGATTGGGTTTTTGCATAATTAAGTTCTTGCCGTGGATGAATAGGTAATTTCTGCGGGGCAGATATTACGCATTATTTGCTTAGTTGGTAGTTGGTACCTATGAGCAAAAATAAAGTTGCAAAATAAATACAAAATGAATTGAATGCAAAAATCTCCGTCAATAATATATTTATGGCTTGGGATTGACATCCGTCGATCCGTCGCGCGTCGGTAGCATTAACATCGACATCGCGGCGGCCCGAGTCTTAAATTTTTTTAAATGTATGGTTCGGTTCAAGGCTGCTAATAAAATTGTTCTAGGAATTTCAGGCAACAAATATGAAAGATCCTAAGCTCTGTTTTGCTGATACGCTGCGAACTTGATGTTCCAGTCAGTTAGTCATTTTTATGTGATTTCAGCAGGGTAATTTATGCTAGTTCTGCTACACGACTACACGACACGGCTATTTTACTGGAGTAGGGTTGAATAATGCGTATGTGCTCATGTTTTACGTGTACGTATCACGTTCCTATATATTTTTTATACCAAACTTGGCAAATTTCGTTCGAAGATTTGAAATGCAAGGTAGTTGAAACTGAAGAAGGAATTAGGGATAATATGTACTTGCACATATGCGAGTGAGTCTGTGTTATGCGCAAAAGCAATTTTTTACATCGAAGAGTCTTCATTATATAACCATCTAGTAAGGCTAAAATTCCCCGTCATTTCAAAGGGGATGAATAAAAAAACGAAATAAAATTTTAAGATAGGCTGTGCGTGAAAAATCTCGATGTGCCATTGCATTGATATTTCCATTGTAAAGTTTTTGTCGCTGGAACAGCAACGAACGTGAGAATATGCTGAGGATTATGACGATGTCGATGTCTGAAGAAATGCCTTATGCTGTTATGTAATAGGCAGACATTTTTTTAATCATTATTGATTGAGTTGAAAGATGATAGCTAAAAATTAGTATGGCATGCAATTTAAAATGACCGAAGATATGGCAAACTTTGCTGGTCTGATAATAAATAAAACAAAGTAATTAGTTAAGTTGGTCAAGTAATAAGTTAAACGCCAACATATTTTACATGATCTGATTGTATTCATTATTTATAAGAGATTCTGGATCGATTGTAGTTGATTAAAGGCTTGTGATGCTTCGAATTTGAATATTTTGATATAAAAATGGAATCTAAAATCAAAGATTTATCAATCGAAATTTCAAATTACAAAAATATGCAAACAAAAATCTACGTACTATCAAATTACCAAATTATAATTCATAATTTCTAAGATTAAAAACTGGTGGCTTGCTATGGCTTCATACGGGCTTCGGTCCGATTTAGCATTTTAATTGCCACTTTAAAATATAAATTGATAGGAGTTGTTTATTTATCAGATGTTGATAATACCGTCGATGAATTTAAATGCATCTCATCTCTCTTGTTCCATGATTTTAGTCCGTTATTGCCATTGCACATGATGATATTGATGGCGACCATACAAATGCTTAAAATACCTTTCTTCTTTCTAAGAAAAGTATCTTTGGCATATATTATTAGTGCAGAAAGTCAGAATCATGCGCTTCCTTTTCTTTCCCGAATACCTTTTTGCAGGTCACTGGTACTTTACATAATAATACGGTACTTTTCTTTCTCCTTTCCCCGTTTGAGGCTGATGTTGATGAAAATGATGAGGATGATCAGCAGAAAATTTTCATATTTGCTATTTCATATCAAGTCAATTTATTCTAATAGGATGCGGGAACAGCAAGAATATAATAATGACGAGGATGACTATGACTATGACGGAGGTGGCGAAAATAATGAAGTGGAAGACGCCACAAAGAACAAAGGAATTTCTTCTTTCCCTTCTTTTGCAAATATATAATAAGTTCTTTATGATTATTCAGCAGTATTCGGATTCAGACTCATGATTTGATGACTGAGCATCATCTCATCTCATCTCAATCCCTCTTCGGCTTTTTTTCATTCTGCAAAAGAATTATAGGACCTGTCACTATCCGTTTTCCTCACTTCATCTTTCTGCTCTTCTCAGTTACACAATTAAAATTGGCTGTTTTCTTTATGCCCGAATGGCCTTCCTCCTTCAAAAAAAAAGTAAGGATGAAACGATGATGATGGAAGGATATAACAGGAGGGAAAAAGATAAATGGGCTGAATCTGAATAGTAACCCTTTTCATTCCTTATCATTTTTACTTCTTGGGTGACCATAACAGGGTAAAATAGGATATAGCTCGTTTGTAAATGCATTGCTTCAACGATCGTACATTTATTACTGAGATAAATAAGCAAAGAAGAAATTATAGGTAATTTACGCACTTGTTCGGATACATAATATTGCGTATAATTTAACTTGGCAAAATAATAACAATAACGAGGAGGACTAGTTAACTATTAACTCTTTCTATTTTTCATAAACCATTTTTCATCTAATCAGTCAGGGTTACGGAATGTCAATATGTGATATGTCCATATCATCATCCTTTTCCCATTCTCTTGTTTACATTTATTCACCTTTTGTGCCGAAGACATATGACCCATTCCGTTACGGTTATTCATATGCTGAACAACTAAAGCAAAGATTGTTTTCTCTTCCTTAATTTTCCGTAAATGCAAAAAAAACATCCCAGCTTGATGCAATTTTCCCCAGAAAGAGGAATACATTACATAAGTCATGTCCTTGCCATTTTGCCGTTGTTCCCTCGGCTCAGTTACATAAAATTTACCCTCACATACAAATATGAGATATGGGATGGTAATGGAATGGTAAACCAAGTTGTATAATAGTAATTTGCTAAATTGCTGCAGAATATCGCTGTCATCAATCATCATCATCAGTGGTGATCGGGAGAACACATCCTGTCCACCCATTATCCCCCATTGTCTGTCTGTATTGTGTAGAAATTCTTTTTTTTTCAAACGGTCACATTTCATATCTAGGCACCACTCATTTGCTAGTAAAAGTTCACGTATTTCTGTTTTTTTCGTAATGATTAGCAGGGAAAATTTTTTCTTTGCAATGATAATAAAAAAAAAACTGTAATGGAATGATAGAGAGAAAAGGGAAGAGGGAGAAAGATGGAAAGGGAGAGGAGGATACTGTAGTAAGCTGGGATGTTGTTGGTGCATTATTATCTTTTATTTCATGATGGAACAGCTTGGCCATAATCTCTGAATACGATGAGTAGTCTTAATCCTCGTATTTTTTTTCCTGTGAATTTTTCATATTATTGCTCGGTTCTAGGTACAAGGCTGCTTTTTTTGTGATTGTGATGTGATTGTTTACATATTGCATAATATTGCATCGCATTGTTCTCTTCTTGATTTTGCAGTCTACTGCGCTAAAACATTGAAAATCATAAATGGAGGAAGAAGATGTGCATCATTATCTCAATTAGGGATCGATACTGGATTGTATTCTATCTGTAACTTAGGATTAGTGTTGGCTATGAGAAATAATGAGGAATGAGCAATGAGATGAGGGAGACATGGACAGTTCAATGGATTTTGGTGATTAGAACAGATCGTGAATGGGATATGCGAGCAAAATGTTTTTCAATGTCTGATTACAGAATAAATAGAGGATAGAATGGGGATGGTATAACGGAAGTAGACGGATTATTATGGTAATGAATGACTTTAGGCGTCATTAGCCAGGAATGAAATTGTAATATTAAACAGTTGGATTCAGCGTTTAAAATGATAATGTTATGTGGATCGTTTTAAAGCATTCGAATTTCGAATACAACTTTACATCATAATGCTTAACATTATGATCGGTTACATAAGATGGGTAAGTCTGCGGCAATGACTAAAGATCCGGATTCGGAGAAAAAGGGGAGAAATATGGAGTAGAGTACACATCAGAAGCTATTGTAAAGCCTTATAAATGGAGGGTTGGTCCAAGTATTATTTAAGGAAGTGTAAAACTAAAATGGTAGGATTGAGAATGGAGGGTGACATAAATGAACATGAGACATGAGCATATGCATACCTTGAAGGAGACATCAACACAAAATTGCGGTACTTAAAATAAACATAGGAACGGATCCATTCCTTTTTGTTTGTCATTTATTTTAAAAATTTAAATCGGAGGAGGGGAACTGACAATGAGAACATCATCATCATTCTCTCCCCTCATCCTTCATGACTTTGGCATTAGGCTGTGAGGGATTGTTATAAACACACATAAATGGAGATGTTGTCGCTATTTATTTATTTGCTGTTTGGCTCAGTCCCTAGAAAGAAAACGGAGAGGGATGATGATGTCATTGATGTCTATGTGATGGGGATGATAATTGAGAGATAAAAATGTGGTGGGTGGGGACGACAACGACATAGTCCCTTGTTTGAAATTGACGGGGTGGAAATAATCCCTGTATTTAATGAGCTTTTAAGCTTTTTACCGAAATTCATTGACTCAACACATATAATACTGTATCCCCTTCCATTCAGTTGTAAAGCCATCATGTCATCACTTCATCAGCATCATCGACATCTTCCTCCATCCAAAAATTACGTAGCGCTATCTTCCCCCTTCCCTACCCTCTCATACCAATTTAGAAAAGTACCCGCTTTTAGAGTACATTATTGAAAAATCCTTTACGTTCTTAAAACGGCACTTTCGAAATTACAGCTACGACCGTAGACTTAATACTCCTCTGCACAGGAGAGTTTATTAATAATTATTGTACAGTGGGAAGCACGTGTCCCTCCGTTTAAAATAATAAAAAAAATGCGGAGATGGCTCCCATTCCCATTATTCTTTTAACGATCAACTGTATCCTTTTCTTCCCTATTTTTGCAATTTTAATTCCTTCTCTCAGAGGATTAGATATTTTTAATGGCACATATTTTAGATATTTTATTTGTTTATGTCCAACAATGGCTTGAATTGAACACTAACCCAATGTCCGAATTTCACCTGGCTAGATTGACAACCAATTAAAATTGGGGAATGAATGGATGGATAAAGCGTTTTTTGGTCTGGGCCTTTTCTACCTACCTATTCATCATTCATCATCAGTGTAATTTAAATTGGCTTCCTTTTAAACAATGGGGGATGAATGGGGGTTGGAAAAGAAGGGGATGATAAAAAAAACTTTCTGCAGAAGTGTGATATTATGCATATGGATGGGTAATAATATAATGGATCATGTAATAGTGACTAATAATGGGCTATAATAGGTTGAAGGAGAGAAAATCCATCACTCCTTCGTCGTCCATTCATCCACTTCATTCATTCGCGGTGAAACGAAAACTATTACGTGACCTATTCATACAAGAGCCTACAGAACAGTTATATTGAATGTATAATATGTTACATGCGCCATGTGTGATGGTGACTTCCATTTGATTTGATTTGATTTTTTTGTCCCATCACCATCATCAATATCATCCTTCCCGAGTAATTTTCTTAGATGACTCTCAATTTTAATTAGGATGATTATAGATTCGCATAGGAAATGGCGAAAAAAAGAACAACGATCCGTTTAGAAAGAATCTAATGTATGAGCTTGATTCATTCAAAATCAAAGCGAAATGTAAAATGGCAATTTTTGCGTGATGAATAAAATAAGAGGGAACGTGCGTGAGCCAAGTTAGTTAAATTCCTGAGATGTTAAAATTCAACAACGTTTCTGTTGATTGATGAAGAAAAAATGATGAATAAAAACATTTATTTTTTTGAATAAGTAGTATCGAAAGTGGATTAACTGAGAGCATTTGAACGCAACTTTGAATTTTCTATTAATATGACCATAATTATTAGCAATAATACCGACAATAGCATCAAAGTTTCGAAATATATTATGCATTCCCCATCGATCAAGCTAAACTCTCTTATGTAAAAAGAAAACAAAAAGATATTTTAATTTTAAAATAGGTATATGTTATATCTGCAAATTCTCAAGTTAAGTCATGTAGTTCGTTAAGCTCCACGATTAACTTAAGACTTTGCAAAAAGGAAGAGCTCATATAAATATGATAAGAGCCTGTACAATAATGATAATGATGATCGCGATCATCGCGTTACACTCAGCATTATATACTACAGTTGTGCTCAATTATGGAGGAATTTTCCCCAAGTCGATGTCGATTTCTCTGCCTACAGTTAAACACAGTCACGTTTTCTGTAAGACATGGAAAATAAAGTCCCTATTTATTATGATATGAAATGATATGATATTAAGGATGGATTATGTGATATGTTATGTGTGCAGAGCGTAATTCGAGAAGCCGGATTGTTGGAGGAAGAAAGCGTTTAGTTTTGCAAAGATTTATTTGGAAAAAATGATCATTCTTCAAAAATTTGTTCTGTAATGAACACGAACATGCAAACATCACATAAAACTATTCGCGATTATCTTTGGACTTACAAGTTTGCACGTGGTTGTATTGCGACTTTTACATGGATTTTAGCTTTAACATTAACAAATGTTTTACGGATCAAAATTCTGAGCCACAATTTATAAAATAATAATAATTTATGAACGATTTGAGATTTGAGGGATGTAAATGAAGAGGGTGGAAAAATATATATATTTGCCATGAAGTATTTACTTGTTTATGTAATGGCATTATTATTATCGTCTTAAATTACATGACAAAACAACAATCCATTCAACAATAATTTTTTATTATTACTCATCATTAAAAAGTTGAAGATAAGTTATATCCACTTTATGGCTCACCAAAGTTAATAAATTGCAAATTACAAAAATCATAATGTGAGACATGATATGATATAACATTATTTTATTTATCAAAATTGCTCATGTTCAATGTAATTCTACATTGAATTTGAAATGAAAAGTGTGTGGGAACAACCCATAAATATTTATGGATTAGTCAACATTTATAACAGTGTAACTCAGGAGGAGAAAGTATAAAAAATGAGCCTAATTGCTGTATAATATTAAGTCGCAATTAGCCTAAATGATTTTGATTAGGCATTAATAAAATGGCATGATATGATATGGTATGATGATGGTAATAATGATACGATGATGTAACGCTGTATTAAATATGTAAAATAATTTATGACAGGATTTACCACTTTTTCTAATGAAAACATTTTTATTGACTTTCGTTTTTTATTTTTTCTTATTCAGGTTTTATTCGTCCCCTTCTCTGCAGCCGGGGTCTTTTATCCGATCGCACCCCGAGGGGGGAGAAATCCTCAGCATGTTTATCCATTGTCGGCGATAGCGAGGATTTCGAGACTTCCGTTGAGGACAAGGATGGTATTTGGAGCTGCACCGAATAGCCTTACCGACTTTACAGGTAAGTGGGATAAATAAATTATGCAAAATATATTTGTATTTAAAAAAAGGAAAGTTACAATCATTTCATCTTCTAAAATATGTTTTAGGAGCTCTGCAACTCGAGAGTGTCGACACAGAAGATGTAATCCTCGCCTGTACCCTCCTCAGAGACAAGCCAATCCTCTTCGAAATCGATCTTGAATGTGATCTATCCCTCTCCCAAATGACGAGCGAGGATCTGTTCATCCAGTCCACGAGCTACCAAGCAGCTCTCAACTACTGTCGAACGGAAGCGGATAATTGGCGCCGCCAAATCCGGCCCACACTCTGGGGCAAGAATACAACCAAAGGGGGAACAGTCACTGGAGCCTATCTCCTCTCAGTCAAGGAGAAGAAGAAATCCCTCCGGATCCATTCCTCACCCCACACCCCATCCAAACTCTCCCTCCTGTTCCGGCCCAACTCTGCCCCCTTCGGGAGTGGGAAGGATGCTCTTCGCCGGAGCAAATCCTTCAACGTTGAAGTTCAAAGCGTGTCCATCTCCCTCACCCAAGATGAGGAAGAAGAGGAGACGAAGAAGCTCTCAACCCTTTTCAACTTCATGGCTGGGAAGAAGAATAAAACCCAGAAGGAGAAACAGCAGCCGCGCATCCAGAGCCCACCACCCATGTCATGTCAGTATCAACATCGCCCCCTTCCTCCCGCATTGCTCAGCCCTCCATCCAATCATCGTTTCAACCATGTTCATCATCATCACTCCTCCTTCGGTGATTCCCAGCCACTGTCCCTTCCAGTAAACATTATGACATCGGAGAAGGACATCCAGAAGGACAAGGATGAGCAGGAACTGGTTGTCCAGCACTCTCATCATATCAGTAAAATACCACAACAAACCAAGCATCACCCCCATCCCCTTCTGAGCAAATCCAAATCATCCAGTCAGAATCAGAACAGTTCAGCCCAACTTAGTCAGAACAACTATCCTGTTCAACGCCAGTCCAGGATGCAGCTCTTCAGCAACCAGCCCAAGTCGATAAGCCACTTGAGCAACAACTACTATCATGCCCTGCGTCGTCGGCAGGCCCTGAATCGGTCCGTCCCGGACGTCCTCTCCAATAGCAGTAGTAACGGGAGCATCCCCAACTCCCTCCGCCTCAGCTCCAGCAACAGCACTAGTAATAACCATATTAACAATACTAACAATGCTAGCTCCTTATTCTCCACTAGTAACTGTAACATTAGTAGTAGTAGCAATCGGATTAGCATCATAACCGGAAGTAATGGTAGTAGCAGTTGCAGTAACCTTTGTAGTAGCAGTAGTAGTTTCCCCGGCTCCAACAACAGTACTGGGAGTAGCAGTAGCAGCGGTAGTGTAAGTGGCCCCTGTAGTAAAATCATAGTTGGGAATCACGTCATGTCCAAGAAAATTAGCAGTAGCTCTAGTTTACTTGATGGTAGCACTAATTCTCCATCCTCCAATCTTGGGAAAACTAGCTGCACTGGATCGCATCACCACCTACTCCACTCGGGTAGGGGCTCTGGTGGGCTTGTTGGGGTGGGGGATGGACATAAGGGCAGCGGGGGGAAGAAGGGGGCTAAGGGAGAGGTCCCTTACGGAACCGTGCTTGATGATGTCACGGAAGAGGAAAACATCTATGCCGAGATTTCGGACGCTTTCACTCTGAAACTTGACCTTAATCCTATACACCAGATGGGGATCGACTTCCATCATCATTTGCATCACAGGCACGCGAGCTCCAGCAACATGTCCAGCTTGGTCAAGGGGGGAGGGGGGAGTGATGGAGCCTTTTCGGGGACTTTGAGTGGGACGTTCTCCTCCTCCAATCCGTCCAGTAGGGAGGAGGATATTTATGACGCAGTATTTTAAGAGGCGATAATTAATTATTTTTGGATTACTAACACAAACTAACAATTATAATGCAAGTTATGTTATTCTGGCAAATATAATAAACAAATCATGATTCGGTGACAATAAATAAATAAACTGGACATTGAAATGATATATCACAGAAGGTTAAAATGAAATAATGAAAATGTAATAAAGTTAATTAAGTTTTATACTGTAATTACAACCATGTAATTAATAATATAGTTGCATACTTTATGATATTCTAATGTTAGATGAGATTGTGGTAGGGTGAGAAAAATGTTTATATTGTGCAGAATTATAGAATAATTATTTGTTTAAAATTAGTTTGATATTTCTGTCAAAATGTTTAGCTAATTGCGAATTCGACATGTTCCCACTTTGACTTGCATGATTCTTCTAGAATCTTTTATTTGAATTGAGGATAAGATAAAGAATGAATGTTCATGCAATGAGGAATGGGAAGACTCATGTCCAGACAATACCGGAAGTGCCTTGGATTCATATATTAAAAGTACGTTCTTCGGTCCTATTAAAACTATGAGAAGGATTCAAAATAAACTTTATGTATGATATCTGTATAATTATATAATAATTATAGTTAACTACGGTTAAGATTAGATAAGACAAGTTGAATTTATGTATAATAGAATTATTGAAATATTACAGAATGAAATTTTACAAATTAGTTAAGAGGATTGATATATTATTGTAAATAATCAAGCTATAAAATAAATTTAATAAATCGAATTAAAACAATTTTTATGTAGGGGTATTAATACATGAGAAGCAATAGAAATAGATATATGATTCAATTGTCAAATTACATAATTATTCTTTTTATGTACAAATTGATTTTTGTGCTTTTCGATATGTCCAATTAATTTGTAAAATAAAAAGTACGACGATTACTAGATATATAAATAAAGCTAAAGGTGCGTCTTTGATAATACCAAGATTTCAGATGGTTCTAAATTTGTGAATCTGTGGAATATATATTGCATAATTAAAATAGTATATTATTAGATTAATTGAATTTGTCGTTTTGTTAGTTTAATTAAAGTTTGAGTGTGCTGAATAATAGATAGATATGGATAGTTAATTAGTAGATATGTTTGAATTGTGTACATGTTCTATAATTACATAGTTTAATGTATGTTCGTCATCTATCCGATAAATAAAAGGAATGTTTGTATTTGATCAATAAAAATTTCTACTTTGGGATTGTCTTGTCTCATGGACCCGTTAATTACGATCTTTGTTAAGGTGGAGTAAAAATTTTCAAAACTTATTTTATTAAGTTGTCCCACCTTTGATATTAGCAAATATTTCGGTTTCATATTCTAGGCATGTAAACTAGGACATACCTCGGCATAATTATATACTAATCTTAAGCATGATTGATGACATATCGACACTTTTTATTTGTTTAGGATTGCAGTCATTAAACTTTTTAAAATATGTTTAGGAAGTTCTTTGCTGGAAAGATACTGGGGTTGATGCTAGGCATTATCTATTTTAGATTTATGTTGTCTCGGTTTGATTTGGAGGGAAGATGCCAATAAAGAGGGAAGATCAGTTGAATAGATACGTCTTAACTAAACATTAGAATTCATAGTGACTGAAGTGTATGGGCAATTTTATGATATGTTTAATTTTACGGTTTGTCCAGTCGAACACCATCAAAAATTGCATTGTATTATGCGAAATTAGTATAGCAACTCAACCAACATTAGTAAAGGCCTTGCATGATTTTAAATGCAAAATGATAAGCGATCTGGCAGATAATGTTTCCAGTATTGCAATATCAATGTGAATACATTGTAGTTGCATTTCTTTCATTTCATACATACATACAAATAGTTACATTGCTAAAAGACTAAACTCTAAAAAACTACAACATTTCGATAAAGTCCTTAAAATTCTAAAATGATGCTGTGACTAGGTCCAATTTCGATTGAATCCGTATCGATGGATGACCTGAAACAAATCCAAATAATAATAAATCCATCACCGATCTTTCGAATGCACCTATCTTGGGAGATTACTTTAAAGTACTCAACACAATTTATGGCGGCATCCATCTATGAAAGTTTTGAGTTTCTCAAGTTTACTTACCCAACATCCAAATCCGGTGGAATATAATTGATGCTCTTCGTGTAGACGGTTGCTCTTGCCGGGATGTTTTCAAAAAGCTGGCCAGCATTTATTCTCACCGTTGACGTGTCAAAGTTTGCCAAGTACAGGAAACCCTTTCCTTGGAAGATTCTAGAAACGACAAAAATTCAGATTATGAGCTTTTAAGGTAAATTAACCATAATCAGTTCATAATTAAATATAGCTAATTATGTGAAGTGCACCGAGAATATCCATAGCCAGCTCCATTCAACAACGCTTGAGCCTCCAACGAGCCCCACTTCCAAGCATCCGTCTTCCTCAGGGAGGACAACCGTTTGTACACTTTCAAGTGGCTATCCCCGCTGGTCGAGTTCTGGGCTTCGACATTGACCGTTGGGTAATTGGGGTTCATTGGGAGCCACGTCTTGTCAGCGGTGGAGAATCCTGAAAAAAAAAAACATTCATTTCTCTAGTAAAACAAAGCATATTGGCTACTTTTGAGTGTTGTCCAATCTAATTCCTTTGATCCTTACCCGCATTCTTCTCCGCGTTCCACTGCATTGGAGTTCTTTCGGGGTCCCTTGAGAACAAGTGATACCTGTCAGGTCCCGCATTACATCCTGGTGGGTCCAGCGTGTCCTCCCAACTAATCTCGGTATTATTCATCCCAATTTCCTCCCCATAGTAAGTTACCTGGCTCCCAGGCAGCAGCATAATCAGCATGTTGAAGGCATCCACAACCTCAGGGGTGAAGCGGGAAGCGATTCTGAAATTGTCATGATTTCCAACCAGCCAATTGGCAGTGTTCCCTTGGGGCATTTTTTCAAACCATTCATCAACCACTCCTTGAATGTCAGATCCGTTGAAGTCCTTCTTGAGACGGGTGATAAATTCGAAGTTGAATGGAAAGTGGGCGATTGGGTCCCTCTTGGTTCCGTAATATTTGAAGAGCTCTTCCAAAGGACTGATGTACGCTTCTATCATCATGCATCTAGAAGTCACATAATATATTTAAGTTGCATTTCCCGATGTCTTGCCCTGAAAGGTTATGAATATGCCAATTGTAGATACCTGTCACGTCCATCTTCTGCACTGTAGACATCCAGCAGCCTCCTGTATTCCGCAAGTGCCTTCAAAGTATCAGGTTGGTTATATGTGTAGATGTGTTGAAGATAGCTATAATCCGTGGGAATTGTACCCGGTGGGGCATTAGGATTAATTGGCTCATCCAGGAATCGTTGGTCTTCAAACATGCTGGGAACCGTGTCCATACGAAAGCCGTCCACACCCTTGTCAATCCAAAACTTCATGGCCGCCAACATGTCGTTGAGTACGTCGTTATTCTCGTAGTTCAAGTCGGGTTGGCCGGGGACGAATTGGTGGAGATAGAATTGCTCTCGAATGTCATGCCACTCCCAGGCCGAAAAGCCAAATGAACTGAGCTAAAATATAAAAGCCAAAATAATTAATTAAAAAATGAATTTCAAGTTAAAGAAGTTGACTGAGAGAGGAACTATGATTGAGGTACCCAGTTATTTGGAGGGACCGGGTGACCAGTTGAGTTGAAGCCTTTTGCATCCTTCCATACGTAATAGTCGTCGTACTTCCCTTCCCGATGGATACTCTGGTTGAACCAGAGATGTAGGTCAGAGGAATGATTTGGGACGAAGTCCATCACCAATCTAATGCCTTTAGTTTTGAATTACTTGGAATTAATTCTACTTCTATAAAAAATACGGGAATTTGTCAAAGAATGCATAATTTTTCGAACCTTTCTCTTTCAATGCACTTGAGAGGGACTCAAAATCCTCCATCGTTCCAAACTGTGGTTCAATCGCCGTGAAGTTGGAAATGTCATAGCCAAAATCTTTCATCGGGGACTCGTAAATCGGACTCAGCCATATGGAGCCAATCCCGAGTTCAACGAAGTAGTCAATTTTTGATTCAATTCCTGCCGTAATTTATATAAAAAATAGATTTGAGAACCGGGTTATAATTTAAGGGCAGATTATGTTGGGGCGGATTGAGACATACCTTTAAGGTCCCCGATTCCATCCCCATTGGAGTCCATAAGGGACCTGGGGTAAATTTGATAGATGATATCCTCCTGCCACCATTTCAGGGGTTGGGGATTCGGATTTTCAGGAAGTTTAATGGCCAGCCCATTACTCATCAAGAGTAACGCTGCCAAAAATCGCCCAAAGTTTCTGACTGAGAGTGTCATTCTAAGTTAAATTATGTCGAAAGTATTCCCGGTTGATGCTCCAGGTCCACTGTCCGTTTTCTGTCGAATTTCTTGTCCTTATATATGCCCTCCATGGAAAGCAATTTTCGGGTTTTGTAAACACGAGACGAGAAAAACAGCTCCAGTTTGTAATTTCGAAGATAATGATGATAATTCGCCTGTCACTGTCATTCAATATTGTCATATTTGGCAAGGGACACCGGTTTCAATCAACACGCTGTTAAAAATGCACGTGTATCGCGGACATCACTTAAATGATCGATTCATGATTAGTGAGAGCAGACATGCATTATTACGTGATTAACTCATTTTTTAATCATACGATAATTGTAATGTGGGACAGTTACAGTGATAACAAATAAGTTTCAATTCATGAACAAATGTTCCACAGTGCATTTCCAAAGCAGTAAATTCCATTGGAATTGTTCCAGTCTTTACCAACTGGATTCGATTGATTGGATACATCCCACATTATTCAACGCAATCGGCAATCGTTAATTGCGATTACAAAATTAGTAAGTGTGGTTATGGTTCATAAATTGCATGTGACAGGCACGAGTTTTACTGATAAGAAGTAATGATGGCGTAACAAAATAATATGTAAGTAAATATTTTTCCGCTCATTATCAAAATCAACAAGACCATTTCGTAACCAATAAGATGATGACATAACGTCCAAAACTTGTCAAATATTGGCCCGGATAAATCTATAATATATAAAATTAGTTATATAACAATGCAAATATTGGCACGGCAAATAACTTACATAAGCAAATGCCAATTTATTTAAATGGCAATTGCAAAATTGAAATCACCTTCCTTCAAATAATTGACGGAATATGCATACGGTAAAATATAAGTTATTTGCAAGTATCTACAGGACGTAAAGGACACAGGAAGCATTATTTGCAAACTATTGTTGTTGGAACAGGGAAGGAGTTTTCTAATTCCAATTCCATAATAATTTTTACATGACAAAATTGATCAATTATAGTCCTTAGATTAGTATAGGGATTGTAAGAATATCCTTAACAAAGCCTTTAGCAAAGCATTAATACGTTATGAGAATTGCATTAAACCACAAACTAAATCTTCTATCATATTTGCAGTGTCGATGATGCTCTTCTCCATTCCTCTAAGGGGATCTTAAAGAAGTTTAGTTTTCTAGATTTACATGCATATCTTTGTTTAAAAAAGAGATTGTTATATCGCAAGCATCATCATAATTACCTTTGCATGCAATGCATAAAACAACGATAGCTTTACCCATGCCATGAAAGATTCTTGAACAGTTTGTAAGAAGGCAACTCAACTTCAGACTACATGCAACATTCAACATCATCCTAACATGCAGTAATCACATTATGCCTACTCCTACACACAAGTTTGAAATCTCTCTTTTTTACATTCCCTCTGGCAATCTCTTCAACACAAACACAAGTACAGCATAAATGCAACAAGATTGAAAGAAAGGCTGTTCTTCTTGCAAATGTGAGTGGATTGTTATTCGCATATAAATTTAAACATTCTCATTCACTTCAGCAGACCTCGGCATACTCATCCTCACATTGCTATTGCTATAATATCTCGTTAAAATACTACACAGCCTCCGTTTTCGATTCAGCCAGAGCCAGACTGTTGCTGGGATATTTTTTTTTGCATTTCCTTCCACTCACTAACACACTAACATAACATGAGCATGAATGATGAAGTCAGCCTAACTGTAAAAAACCTCAGTTTTAACACGCAGCATATTACGCTTTGCTTAATTTTAATCTATATGAGAGGATGACATCAGTACCAAGTTAGTAAACCATGTTATGTGAATTCGTTTCACGTAAAATGTCTTTTTACGAGCGCAGGAGCGTATCACCATGTTTATATTAATGATTATGATGGGATTGTGAGAATGCTAAATTGGAATGAGTATTACTATTTATTTTTGTGTAATCATCTCTGCCAATGCCATGCCAGTATGTTGATGCTGTGACTAATACCCTGGTAAATAGAGACCATCTGTAAAATAATTACTCACCCAAACAGTGATAGTGAGGAAGAGGAGAAGGAAGGAAGAGCGGAAAGCTATTTGGAGGAAAAAACATTTTTTATGTGGTAGTTATTCCATGAAACCAACCCAAACCAAACCACTTTGCATGGATTTAGAGTTAGAATTGGTGGAATATGAAATATTAGCATCAGTCAATAATATCTATGGAACAAAATATTTTTGCGCTTGTCGGGATCAGAAAAAACAGTCTGACTTTCATTGTCGCTAGCTGTGCGTCAATAAACAAGTCAAAAGTTGCTGTGGCTGGGAGTGGAATGGGCTAGGAGTGAAATTACCGAAATTGCCATATGCCACGCTCACTAGAAAAAGAAGCGAAAATTATATGTTTCGTCCTGTGAAATAATTTCATAACTCCGTGCTGGATGCCGTTGAATCGGAGAGTCTGTAATTTCAGATTTCAGTAGTCACCTGTTTGGTGCAATTTATAACACAACGGAGAACAAATAATTTTCAAGATGACATCCTTAAAAGTTTTGTCCAAGCAATGTAAGTAAAATTATTCGTGTTCTGTTCGTCAATGCGAACCTGATGAATTATTTCATTTCAGGGGAAATTATTCTTAAAATTGTCTTGACTTATTTTTTATATTCAATTCAGTAATTATCAATGAGGTCATGCGTGGCACCACCTCCAGTGGCGCGGATGCCTCCTCCAATGGGAACTCTAACATGAATGATGATCTGAACATGCGAGTGCTAATCCTAGATCAACAAGCAACAAAGGTTCTCACGAGTTGTTGTAATATGCAAGGGATCGTCACGGAAGGGATCAGCATGGTGGAGGATTTGTTCAAGAAGAGGCAGCCCTTCCCAAGCCTGGAAGCTGTCTATGTCCTACAACCAAACCTCGACTCGATTGAGAGGCTCATCAAAGATCTGAACTCGGATGAAGCTAGTTACAAGGCATTCCATATCTTCTTTACAGAAAGTACGATGACATCTGAATATGAATATGAATTGAAAATGCCGAATTAAAAAAACAGCTAATTTTTAACTGACTCATTTTGTGAATTTTTTTTCGCTTTTTTAGTCTGCCCAACCGAACTATTTGACAAGCTGTGTGAAACCAAGCACAAGAGGAGAGTTAAATCACTCAAGGAAATTAATATGTCCTTCATTCCAAATGAGAGCCATGTACGTAATTATTTTAAATTACTGGAAAAATACCAGATTTAAGCATGTAAATGACCTTGAAACTCATTTTTATTGGAATACCCCCAAAAGGTTTTTGCAATTGATGTCGACCCTGATGCGACAATGAAAATGTATTATAATCCCTCAGCCGGTGAGGAAGACAGAACTTTACCGGAACTACAGAAGGTGGCGGAACGTCTGGCCACTTTGTGTGCTACTTTAGGGGAATTTCCAAGTATTCGATACAGGTTAGTTAAAGATAAAGCACTTTCGTAGTCAATCATTTAAATTTTGTCAATTTATAATTCCTCTTAATTTTCAGATCTGGTTATCCAAAGAACGTTGTCTTTGCCAAGGTGCTAGAACGGAAGTTGCAGGAGTACAAGGCTGCGGAACAGGGGATGGGGGAAGGTCCGGAGAAGTTGAGGTCACAACTGATCATAATAGACAGGGGCTATGATTGCGTCACCCCCGTTCTTCATGAGTTGACCTTCCAGGCAATGATTCATGATTTGCTGGAGGACAAGGTTAAGGACAATGTGTATAGGTAAGATGGCCGTGTAATTTTTATTTTGAATCCTCGAAGCTGTTATATCGTAGGTTGGACAGTCTGGTGTAATAAATTGATAAAAAAACGCTGAATTAATGTGTAGGTACCAGTCGACAACTGGTAGAGTCAAGGAAGTCCTTCTTGATGACAGTGATGAATCATGGAAGTCCCTAAAGAGCACTCATATTGCGGAAGTCCTGCAGTATGCCCAATTATATATTTGATCTTTTTTGCAGTTTACTTGGTCATATTTGACTGTTTTGAAGTTCCGAACATTTACCTAACATATTACCATTTTGATAGGAAAGTTCCAGAGGAATACAAAAAGTTTCTCAAATCCAAAAATGTGCACAGTAACAAGTCAACCATAAAGGATTTGCAACTGATGATCAAGAAGATGCCCCAATATCAGAAGCAACTGACCCTGCTGGACACCCAAATCAACATGGCGGATGACTGCAATAAGGCTTTCAAACGGATTGAAAATCTGTGTCAAGTGGAACAGGTAAATCAAAATTAAATTCTCCAGTAATTTATATTGAAATCGTTTTGGATTTTTAACAATTATTAATTATGTCATAGGATCTGGCGATCGGCTTGGACTCCGACGGGGAGAAGATCCGAGATCCAATGAACCAAATAAATCCCATTTTACTCGACTTGGATACCCAATCCGGTTTCACTCCGCTGGATAAGATCCGGGTTATCATCTTATACATCCTGTTCAAGAAGGGAGTTGCACAGACCAGCCTGCAGAAGCTCCTCCAGCATGCAAACATATCACAAGATCTGCACAACATTGTGACCAACCTGAGTCTCCTAGGACAGAATGTCATAGCGGGGCAAGGGAGCAGTGGACATGAGTTACCAAGGAAGGAGCGAAAGGATGAAGGTCCTCGTTATAAGTTATCCAGGTGGATCCCGTTATTGAAGGATGTGATGGAATATGCAATTGGGGATGGGGGGCTGGACGAGAGGCTCTATCCCTTCCAAATGAATAGACTTCAGGAGACTGGATATCGTGCGCCAATTAGGTAAACTAAATTCTTCTAGTTGATTATGTCGATGTTCTGCAGGCAGCTAATTTTTCCCTCGATTAATTTAATGTGAAGCACTCGATATGGAACTCCAATGTGGCACAAGCAAGGCACGTTACCAAGAAATCGTCCCAGACTCATCATATTTATCATGGGTGGGGTGACCTACTCGGAAATAAGATCTGCATATGAAGTAAACGCTCAGCAGAATGAATACGAAGTCATTATTGGTAAACCACAAATTTTTATTGTTCATTACGAACTACTGCGTTATCCTACCAAGCAATTGTCATCAGTGATGCCATCCATCAAGTTAAAATTATGTTTTTTGATTTTTTTTTAGGATCAACACACATTATCACGCCCAATCAATTTTTGGAGAATCTCCGTAAACTTTAAATGAAGATCAGGTTTTTTATAATTAAAATATTATTGTAGTAAAACGTGGTCTAAAATATATTTTGAAATATTATCTAACACAAGAAATACTAGATACGATTGCGTATTCGTCGAATTCATTGTTGCAAGGTTGAGATGCGTAGATACACTCGCATGTTTGAAATTAAAAGTGCTAATTTTAACTAGATTTCGTGTATTTAATTAAAACCTGGAGTAAGTTTATTTTGAAATCCAGCAGGCACCGATCTGGCGATGCTGACGCAATGTGAATGTAACTAGTAATTACATTCAGTATTTTATATCCGTGTATGCATACCTATAAGAAAACTAACCGCAATTTTATTAATTAGTTAGTAAACCCGTTAATTTTCCGTTTTAAGCGTGCATAATAATAAATCATTTGATTGTGGAGTTACCTAATGTTGTTTACCCATCGTACAGTTTCTTACATTATCATTTAGCAATAAGGAAAATAAAAATTGCATCAATATGTCAACATAAGTTTTATGAAGTGCCTACGTTATCCTCGTAAGAATAAGTATTTCCTGGCCAAATAAATGTAACGATCAGCATTATTTATTTTGTTGTTTGTGATTAAATTCTCTTATCATCCAAACTAGCTTTCGTCAATGATGACAACGACTGTGATGACAGCAACACCTGTATTTAATTATAGCAGAAATTTGTAAAGATTATTTTTTAGAAAGCTTGTAAATGACTCAAATATAATCTGCACAGTTGGATAGAAATCCTTCAAATAATTTTATTTCTGATTTACGCCAATATTTAGCTCTGTAGAATTTGATTATCTATGCTTTCATTGTACGTATTTTAACCAATTATCTCATGCAATAACTCATAAACCACAATACAATCAAGCACGAGCATTTGCAGTGAAGGAAATTTGTCATTTTTACTTTGTCATTCATTATCAATATCAGTCTATTATTTCTTTATTCTTCATCATTAATAAAGGTATATAAATTCGTAAGTACAGAGCTTTATTTATTAGCAATAATTCCTAAATATTAACAAGACAAAAGAGGAACAATCGCAGTTGCATTAGAGGGAGGACTGTAATATAGCTTCCAAATTTGCTCGGTTTCATATGAATTGCATGAGGTAAGTTGGATTTGAGATCCTCGCGAGAGAGATTTGGGTTTGAGACATTTCTTGGAAGAGAACTGTTCAATGAGAAATTGACCAGTTTGACCTTTCACCGGCTTCAGGGTCCAGTTTTGGATGAGATTGTTGGAGTTGCAGAGGGTATTCTTCAGGATGTCGGATTGGGATGTGACCAAGCAATAAAATTCATCTCGGCCTCCATCAGTTTTTATCATGGTTTTCCCAATACTGTTCGTTGATATTTGGAGCTTTTGATCTCTTGACATTTTTGTCCTATAAAAATTGGCCAAATATGACATTAAAGAAATTAGGCAACATTTTTAAATTTCAAACTATTTAAATTTAACTTGGCTTACCTGTACAAGCACTCATCCAGCACAACCTTTGAATCGGGTTTAATGCCAAAACCCTCCACTCTCATGCATTTCCTTGCGGAGAAGCTCTCTGCAAAAATTACACTCTCGTTGGGCACCTCCTTTTTAGGTGCAAAGCAAACTTTTTGAGCTCTACTCTCAGACAAGATGACAATTAAAATTGCAACCGAAATTGCCAGAAATTTACTAAAGCGCTTAAAATAGTTGGAATTGGAACTCATGATTTTAAAAATTAAATAAACTTATTCTAAATAAAAACCTCCAGGACTTTTACTAAATTTCTGAAAACAGAATCTCACGATTAGTTTGCTATTTTGCCCTTCTAAAGTGAAAACGAAATGACTCCCAGTCCCAGCTACGCAGAGAACAATATATATAATGGAAATGAGAGGATTGAAATGATCTTCCTATTCATTAGAATCGAGATGATGCAAATAGACCTATGGAAAGATAATCATTATAATTTTCAAGGTGGCTATGCTTGATCCATAAACACGCAATAGCATTATAAAGTGGTCTAGTATGGCCATTATATACGTTTGTATGTACCAAATTTACTGAATGAAGTGGCAGACTCATCGACTCTCTATTAGACATCATTATACTCAACCAACGTCAATAAAATGACGTTGTAGAATTGGATGAATTTCTCATTTGCATCTAAAGTTACTACTAAAGTCATTCCATGTAGCTTGTAAGATGACGTAATGTTTGGATTCTCTCTGTAATTGGATGTGACTACTCTGACTCGTTCACCTTCATCCTGACTCGACGAGTCTAGATATTCCAAGAAGATCGGCTATGACGAGTTGTTAGCAAATAGAAAGAGACAAACAATTTAATTATTGTTTGCTATCCTAGATACTTGAATTGAAGAAATAAATCAATATTTGCTTGAATATGTCTATGCATATTCGTATTAAAAGGGGTATGTAATAAAACATTCAGTGATAATAATTATCATTTAGGATCGTCATAAACGCTATTTAAAATTTATTTTCTTCAGCTTAGAATAACTCAGAATTGACATTGACAGGGTGAAGATAAACAAATCACAGAAATTGTTACTGACTGCTCCGTGTCACAAATACAAAACATCAGAAAGGATTTGACAGATCATGACATGAATTGTACTATTTCATTGGGACTACCAATTTGTATGTGGTTAGCACGGATCCTCATCAGCTATAACTCTTCAAGCCCTAAACTTTCATCTTCAAGACCATCTTTGTCAAATCTACCCATATAACGAATTGCTGATTTCTCCCAAAGACAAAGCTGAAAAATTTATTTGGGGATGATGAGGGGGACGAGCAGATTTAGCGAATTTAAGTTCACCGTGTCATGACATGACTCATGACTCACGGCTTTATCCAAATGAGTACAAAAAGTCCTAATCAGTATTCAGCACTTTGCTTGGTGCTTGCTGATACTGATGAGGATCAGGGATGCAATTAATTACATTTTTTGAAATG
>JAQIXQ010000303.1:0-36071 GCA_034700485.1 Pseudosinella alba | reverse complement strand
ATTTTGGGTGTAAAAACACGCCTGGGTCGGGACTTATCCCCAGCGGAAGCGGAGCCGGGGGAAGCTCCATCTTTTTTTCCTCCTCGAGCGGAAAGACTTAGGTCACGGGGGCCCTGCAATTATATTTTAAATGGAATTAATTAGCATTTAACTTTAAATTTAAAAAAGCTCACACTGACACTGACTGATTATGATAACCACCACCAACCAACAACCAATCACCCTACACATTATTACCTTGAAAGAGGGAAGACGTTCAGAGGTGGATCCCATCGTCACCCCAAGTGGCGAACGACACCAGTTAAATAATTATTGTATTTAAAAATTAATTAACCCCTCAATTTATTGACTACAAGTTGTAGTCTACAACTAAAGATTTGTCACTTCAACAATCACACTAATGACAACTGTAACAATCGACAAGGAGTAGGCTCCCCACTAACTAATCTTTACTGAAAATTACTAAATTAACTGGTTAATTAAAGGCTAGATAGTTTAACATGTCACAAACTCCAACTGACAGTTTGTTGACAAAGTTGTTTCGTTTCCAACTTTCGGGTTGGATGTTGGATTTGGGTTAGAGCTGACGATCACCTGTTCGGCTCTTCAGGAAGGAGCTCAAAGCATGTGCTTTGACTGTCTTTGCATTGCATGATGCAATTTGCATCATCTCTCACTTTCACTTGACTTCTCACGTTGCCCGTTTCTCCTTTTGTAATGGATGGGAAGAAGAGTGAACGGATGAATGAAGAGAATTCATAATTAATCTTTTAATTAAAATTAACTTAAATTAAATTGGGACTGGTAGAGATTCCCAGTCCAGTCCTGTCCAGTTTGGCAATTTTTTAAAATGAAAAATTTAATACGACTTTGGTCTTTGTTCAGTTTCATTTGATTGGGACGGGGAAGGATGGTGATAATAATATATTTATTTAGTAAAAATTAAGTTAATTGAGTACTTAATTTAATTTTATTTTGAACCAAAATCATTTTGTCATTCATAATCATAGCCCGTCATCAAACAAAAATTAGGAGCTCATTAACCGTATTTTTAAGCAGCGTTAATTACTACTACTATTTCAGGGTCTCACCTTGCCCCAGAGTTAAATTAATGTTAATTATAAGATGATACCTTTCAACTTTGCAGTATTTATTCATGGGTAAGCATTTCAAATTTAGGTTGGTACCTGTGTGCAAGGACCTCTTTATGTTCCCCACATTTTTGCAAATAAAATCGAGGGCCCCATTATTATATTCTTCCCTTTACCAATTTTACCATACGGCTGGACAGGTTCATGAAAGTTGGAGTTGGGTTTGGGTTGGTGGGACATTATTCCAAAGAGAAAGTGGATTTTTATGCAAAGATTTTTTCACGACTTGACAAAAAGCCGCATTTCCATTTACAACATCAAATCATTCCCCCCATCTACATACGAGCCATATAATATAATACAGAGTTTGGAAATGCCAGGCCAGGAAATGGAGATCCGGAAGAGCTAGCTCCCAAGCAAAAGTGCCCCGGCCCCACAGTCCTCGTTACCATTTGGGCGAGGATATATGACCATTGGATAATATTGGAGTATACATCTATCTAGGTGGAGGGGGAAGGAGAAATAGGCCTGGGGAGGAATTTTGCTGCAGTAGTGGATTTCGCCCTTTTTATATCCCTTATCAGAGCCATCTCATCTCCTCCATTCCCTCCATACTCCATACAATAGTGTAAAATGACCTATGCGTTATCCATTCTATTTGGATTCCATGATGCCATATGCAATGTCATAGTCATAGTCATAGCCATATAGCCACACTCACATATAACGACCATTTCCCGAGTTTAGTGCTCTCTTTCTCTTCTCCCTCCCAACTTTCCTCCACATTTTTGGAGTAGTCGTCAGTGGCCCTCTCCCTCTCTCCCAAATATATACCGGCACCGGGGAGTTTGCGTGCAAAAACGAGTCGATAAAATTGCCAATGCTGGTAGAAAATGCTGCTGGATCCCCTCCGTAGAAAAAATGGAACTGGAACTAGACCAAAAACTACTCCATCCATTTCACACAAAAAAGTAGCAGAGCAGTAGCAGTATGGAGGGGGATATGTGGAGTTAACGGAATATTTTTTAGGGAGGGAGCCATCCATATAGCCCATACAGTCATATAGTCATAGTCATATCTTACTTACTGGATGGGATTGGGCTGTTTCCATTAAACCGCTTCCAACACCACAGCAGCATGACTTTATGTAACCGTCTCTCCCTCCCTATATATGTGTTTGGAGTAGTTGCCTCCACTGCAGCCAAAACTATTCGTTAGAAATATGATATGATATGGAATTTGGCGATGCAGTCGTTGGTCGTTGGTGGTAGTGGCTCTCTGCTCCATGCTCCCATCTATTTGTATGTGGTGTGGGGCAGCCGGCGCCACCCGTGCAACGCCGAGATAACCGAGAGAGAGATTGAAAGGAAGGACTGACTGAGTTGGAGGAAGATTGGATAAGATTGTGGAGTAGTTGGAGAGTTGGAGGATATATATATTTGGAGGGGCATCAGCATGGCAGTAGCAATATAGCAATATGCACGGGAGGGAAAGTGGTCTGGTCTGCTGGTCGCTCAAAGAACAGAAGAAGGCAACCTTACTTACATGTTTACTTTCCAGAGAAAAATTCGGAGCAACATTTCATATGTGCTTATCCTCTCCCCGACCCGACGATATGATGATAGGTATATGAGTGGAACTATTCCCATATTATAAAAATAACTTACTTTCTCTTCATTTCCCTTTTCAATGAAAGGCCTTTCCTCCACCACCACCACCTCCACAACTCTTCATGGAAGGAATCATAAAGCAAAGGAGAAAGTAGACATGGGATTTTTTCCTCCCTCTTTCCCCCCTTCTTGTTTTTATTGCAATTCCAAGCACATACATATATAAATATACTGGAGCTGGGGCTGAAACCCATACAGGGAGAAAGGCCATAAATACACAAGAGGGGACATGAACATGGGAAGAAAAAAGTACATTTATTTTCATACATGATATGATATATACTTTACGACATGCTGGAGTTGGAGGAGTCCGTCGGTGGAGGAGTCTCCCTCCTTCTTGGAAAGAAAATATTTTGGACTGGCTTGGCTCTGAGCACACACCCGACATCCGACACCCTTCCCATATTCCATTCCAGCCCATGATGTTCCCCATATAGCTCCACCACCACCACCACCAGTCATCATCCTTGGAAACGGCAAGGGAAACAGTCATGGTGAGGAGAGCAGAGAGAGAAGCAAAAGTAGAAAGTAGTTTGGATAGTGATGGTAGTGAACTCCAACTCCTCCACCGACAGTGAATTTGGGAGGAAAAAGAAGAAAAAAAGCTTTCATTTTTATATATCCTTCGACCCATCTTCCCCGTTCATATATCGGTTGGGTTAGGGATTAACAAATAAACTGGGAGAGAGAGTTCCAAGTTCCTTGGTTCCATCTCTATCAAGTTGTGTGCAATAGGGAAGAAGAAAAAATAGTATTTTTAATGCAGAATATTTTGCTCATTCAGCTCAAACTACAACTACTCCACCAACTCCCTCCACACATGGAGGAGATACATATGAAAGGGGAAACACATGCAAAATAATATTTTTTTTCGGGGATTCGGAGGAATCGGCGATCCTATCTCCATGTCTGCTGTCTCCTCCAGATCCAAAACGAGGGAAAGGGAGCCAGCAACCCAAGCATGTTATCTCTTTCCTCCAGTATATAGCCCAACTCCTTAATGGGCAGGGAGAATAGTCGATGGTGAAAAGGGTAGCTGTGAGCAACCTTCTCTCCGCCGAGCTTCTCCAACCGAAAAGTGCAGTGCAGAGATTTGGAGTAGTTTTGTTGGAGTAGATCCCTCCAAACCAACGGCAACACCAACACCAACAAAACTCTCGAATGCATATGGTTATACTTGTGGGGACATCAGCCTTTTCTCTCCCCTCTCGTATGGGAAGAGGACTGCGGAATAAATACTGTTATGATTTTACCTTAAGAAAAATGTAGTTATAGTTAAGCATGTTTGTGTTTGTCGCCTTTTGTGTCTGAGTTTGTGACATTTGTGTCCCTCCACATTTATCACCGCCATCAGCCGAAGAAACCGACATTATCATCAGCATCCAAGGGTTTTTGAACCGCTTCCAATAAACTCTCCGTAAAAAAAAAATTGCATATGGCATGGCCATGTCATGTCTATGTTGACTATTTGCATTGGGAGGAGAGGAAAGTGGAGTGGAGTATCACAGCAAGATAAGTTAGGCAAGGAGGAAGATTAGGCTAAAAAGGCTGTGGGGTCTATTGGCTCTATCAATATATTTTTTATCGGGGTTCCTCCAAAAACCCTCCATTCCATATCCTCCTTTTTCCCTGGGCCTGGCTCTGGCTCAGCCAACATCATCATCTCCATCTCAGCCAGCATCATCATCATCATCTCATTCGCGAATCCCCCTCCACCATGACTATGACTATATATAAAAAGGGTTTAGTTTCCCGAATGTGCAAAAAATAGATATAACATGGTTGTTCCTCTCCGGTGTAATCCTTATTTTGCATAATAATGGTTATCTAAATCTCTATACCATTCCATATTACATGAACCATGTGTGAAACATCGGATTTGGAATATTTGGATCGTTGGGCTAGAAGGAGGGACTCGCTATGATCAGGCTAAAGCCAATACACTTCTCGGTTCAAAAAGACAATCAACTTTAGCCCAGCTATATTTATATCTTGTTGAGTAAGTTGGTATACAATCTCCAATCTTAGATCGGAATCTATTCTTCTCCTAGAGAAAAAAAAATAAATTGCGAGTCAGTCCCGGGTTCGGGTAGTTCCTTCTTATGGAAAAATAAATGGAAACCCCCAAAAAGAAAATATTATACTTCTGCTAAATCTCATCTCTCTCGAAAACTGCAACAATGCAAACAGGGAAACAATGAGATTCTTTAAATCGCCGAAATTTTGTTGAGCAAGTATATAGACCCAGATCCACAATCCACCCACGCTGACTCTCTCTGTTTGTGTACGTTCAAGAGTGTTTGATCTTGATCCGGCATATAAGGCGGAAGAAAAGAGTGATCATCATCCTTCCAACATCCATGCATGGGTTGGGACTCTCTGTTACACACCAAGCCATAAGTGTTCCAGGGGAAAGTGCGGAACTTTTTGGGGGAAGAGAATGAAGACGGACTGGAGAGCATGAATGCGGAGACAACCAACCAGAGCGTTAGACAAGGACTTTCACTATCGGGCTCACACATGTTCCCATGATTTTTATGGGAAATAGTTTGTGTGCCTCTTCTCTTTATTACCGAGTAAAGCATCAGCATCATCATCGTCATCCGCAGAGACGAGGACGTCGCGTCGTCTCCTCCAAAGTTTTTTTTTACTGAAAAAAAGTGCATAGTAAATAAGCGTCCATATATATAAATGCTCCAAGACAGGCTGAAGGTATGTACCAAATCATCATCCTTCCAAATTCAAAATCATTTAATCCAATGAGCTTCCCCCCAACACTGTCCTGTCCCCCAGAATATTATTATGTTGCATGGGTTTGGTTTATTTTGGACTTGGAGGGAATCCCCTCCACAAGATTATCTGCAGTGTAGTTAATTCCTTGTATGTGTCCATCTCAATTCGGGGGGTAGGATTCAAGGGGAATTGGGATGAGAATGAATCTATTTAGTTTAAAATGTCTTGAATGGAATGGGATATGTTGGTTGATGCCGAGCAAACATTGTGATTGTTCCTTATGCCTATGACTATGTATGTTTTAGGGTGAAAGCAGAGAAAGCAATGCCATGAGAAAAAAATTGCAAAAGGGAAAGTCCTCTCTAAATGGAATGGACAGGTGGATGCCAGTCAGACCCTTCCCCTGCTCCCATTCCCCTTTTTACAATGGCAATTTCCTCAAATGGTATATGATATGGCCTATACGATATAAATATACACAGTTACTATATATCGGATTCGGATCCAATTGCACTCACTTTGGGTTTGAGTTGGGAGGTTTGAGTTTGAGTCTAGTCGGTATTTGCTTTCTCCTTCAGAAAAAAAATAATAAAAGGAAACAAGCCCAAGAAAGAGGGCAGGAGTCGTGGTCGTATCGTAAGTCTTTTTATATTTTTTTTTCTCTTCTCCTGTTGTGTGTAGTCCCCAGGCGAAAGTAAAAAGGAGAAAGCTTTCTCCTCCACTCCATTCCCAACCAAACACATTTTTCCAACTCCAAATATATATCCAATACAGAGGAAAAAATACTTCCCTTTTGTTTCCCTTGTCATGTTGAAGTTGGAACAAAACTGTGGAAGTGGAGGGAGGTGGATTGGAGTTGGAGGAGGAAGGAGAGAGAGAAAAAAAAATGCTTGAAGACATTTGATCGATTTGCTTTACTCTGGGAAATATGTGTACAGTACACGCATTTTACAAGGAAGTAACAAAAAAAATATACAATGGAGTGGCCTGGCCGACTGCCGACTGCCAACTTTGCATGTCGCATTGACAAAGGCTCTTATATTGCCTCTTCTTGGAAACATTACGCAATTTTGTATCATAAATGACTCGGAGTTTAAAAATGGCTGGAGGTTTTTAGATTGGAATTGGTAAATCTTGATTAAAATGTTATATATGCCTCCTGCTATACGACATGCGAACTGAGAAAATTATTCCTTTAAATATGGACTCATTGCCATTGTCCCCTTTTTTGTCAAATATATTAATGCAAGTTCATATTAGGCCATATTATAAACTAATCCTCTAATGGCTGGCTTTAATATGGAATAATGTAGAAATAAATGAGTTTTTTTTTCACGGGGAAAGTAAAAGTTAGATTTTTTATGCAAATGTCATTAAATATAAAAATGTCAATGTGGCATATAATAGCTCATATTCGCATGGTCTATAATAGTATATTTATACCAATGCCTAGCCTAACTCAAATATACTTTCTCCTAATCCATCCATTAGCACAGAAAAGTTGTAAATTTTCTCTACTAATTCTCTACCTCCCGCCCTCCCTTCACCAAACTGGGGATTTTCATGTCAGGCTTGAGTCCGATTCGGGTTGCGGGTTTTTTGGTGGTGGTGGAGTTGGCTCTGGTGACATATGCCATGCCATGTCCATGATATTACTATGCGTAGGTTTTTTTGGTGCGTGCGAATTTAATGCATAGTTAATTTGGGTGCGTAATTTTTTATTTGGATGGAGGGGGAGAGTTCCCTCTTGATATAAAAAAAGTGAAAATGAAGCTATATATGCGTCAGGAGGTGGTCGGGGATTAGCGGAGGAATGCGTTAAGTTGGATGGAACAAATGGCCTGGTGGTGGAGGAGGAGATGGAGGTGAAGTTGGATTGGACTTGGAGTAGTTTAGCTAAAACCATTCCATGTTTCTTTTTATATTTCTTGCGGGAATTTACATACCCATTAAGTATGCAGCGTTAGAAGAATGGGAGGAGGGATATGGAAAGAGAAAGTTACTTTAGAGAGAGAGTGAAAGTTTAAACTGGATCATATCATGATCATCATCACCATCATCATGATATGGTGATCACCTCCTCCACCTCCAGGCCTTCATTTAGAATTTAGAACGAAATGGAATTTTCTCCGAGAGGATGGAAAGGACTTTCACATAGGCCATTTGTGAATTGCGAAAAGGACCAATTACATCCAAAGCACTTTATTTATATAGGCTCCGGGGCAGAAATTACATTTGACTTGGATTTGGATGACGTTCGTTCCTAGTCCTCGTTGTGTGGTCTTTTGTTCCATACCATATCATGTTATACCATGATATGGTTTTGTCCAGGTATGTTAAACCATACCTGGATGGAATCTCCATTGAAAGTGGACAAACAGAACCCTGCCATATAACTACAGATCATTATGAAATAATTACGATCCTTATCCCCGCACCTGAACCATATCATGTCATATTATATTATCGGCAATAATAAATTGTTGGAATAGCCCAAACAACAAAATAGCCAAGTCAGCAGAGGTGGAATTAGCAAAAGTTTGTTCACCATCATTATTGCATTACTTTACTGATATGATCAAAAAATGCCGTACAAATATGAATATTGAGTATGAATATGAATATTAAACTGGTCCAATTATGTGAGTTGAGGAACGTGCATATCCAGGTAATAATAGCAAAATGGGCCGTTTATGGCTGGAAAATAACAACATGAAAAGTTTATCTCCACCGCCTCATATCACACGTACGCCAAAGCTAATGTGTAGTAATTCGCACATGGCTTATTTATTTATATGCGGAAAAGGGGCAAATGCCGGCATATGAAATTATCTTGTAAGCCGATTAGGATTATTGGCAAAAATACGAACATTCCATTTTCATTCCACGCCGTTCTGTCAGAAAAAAATTATTTATACGATAAAATGCCAAATGCTGTCAAACATGATTTGGGTGTTATTTGATGACGTGGATTGGACATGGATGAAATAAATGGCACGAATAGAAAACTAAATAAAGTTACATACTTTTTAATCAAAAGCCAAACTATTTTGCATATAATCCAAAAAGTTCACACTCAAAAACTAATTGGATATCATCGTCACCCTTTCCATCGCCTTTAGATGTAATTTAAGTGAGGAAATAATATCTATAAACAAATTTTATTTCAAGATATATCACAAATTGAGATTCATGTCATGACTCAAGTTTAAGATATGCAAAGCAAACAATATCATTCCCAAGCCATATTTGCATTTATATTGTAAAAGGCAACACTGGAACTGGGTGAACTGTGTGAAGTCAACAACCAAACCAAACCAGTAAACAACGTGACTCCTTTAATCCGGCAGGATACAGTGTGGCGTGGGCGGATACGAGACTTATCATTCCCAACTCAATCACACAAAGCCCATATCTTATACCTCATTTCCAAGTCATGTCATACAATGTAGGTATCTTTCCAAGATTTCACCCTTTCCAATCATTAGAAAAGAATAACTGAGAAAATCATATTACACATCTTCGTTAAAATCCCAATTATGGCTTGATTGCGAATTGCGACAAATAGTTAAGACGATTTTTAGCCTGGATTTGATTTCGGAGACTAATGAACCTCCTTCCCAGTTTGATAATAATTGTCTGAGAATGATGGAATTGGAATGAGTCCTTGACTCTACCTGGATGATCGTCATCATCACGGAATTTGATCCCGACATCATCATCCCCATCATCCTTCTCAAATATCGACAAATGCAATGTCTGGGAAAGTGGAAAATTTTGAGTGAAAGCATCTCCATCAAAATCCATCTCCTCTTTCTCCATCCACATCCAGCCCATGTTTCATATTACATGGCCCATGTTTCCAATTGTGTTTGCTGTGGGTTCTTTCCATGTATCCATGGTCTATAATAGTATATTTATACCAATGCCTAGCCTAACTCAAATATACTTTCTCCTAATCCATCCATTAGCACAGAAAAGTTGTAAATTTTCTCTACTAATTCTCTACCTCCCGCCCTCCCTTCACCAAACTGGGGATTTTCATGTCAGGCTTGAGTCCGATTCGGGTTGCGGGTTTTTTGGTGGTGGTGGAGTTGGCTCTGGTGACATATGCCATGCCATGTCCATGATATTACTATGCGTAGGTTTTTTTGGTGCGTGCGAATTTAATGCATAGTTAATTTGGGTGCGTAATTTTTTATTTGGATGGAGGGGGAGAGTTCCCTCTTGATATAAAAAAAGTGAAAATGAAGCTATATATGCGTCAGGAGGTGGTCGGGGATTAGCGGAGGAATGCGTTAAGTTGGATGGAACAAATGGCCTGGTGGTGGAGGAGGAGATGGAGGTGAAGTTGGATTGGACTTGGAGTAGTTTAGCTAAAACCATTCCATGTTTCTTTTTATATTTCTTGCGGGAATTTACATACCCATTAAGTATGCAGCGTTAGAAGAATGGGAGGAGGGATATGGAAAGAGAAAGTTACTTTAGAGAGAGAGTGAAAGTTTAAACTGGATCATATCATGATCATCATCACCATCATCATGATATGGTGATCACCTCCTCCACCTCCAGGCCTTCATTTAGAATTTAGAACGAAATGGAATTTTCTCCGAGAGGATGGAAAGGACTTTCACATAGGCCATTTGTGAATTGCGAAAAGGACCAATTACATCCAAAGCACTTTATTTATATAGGCTCCGGGGCAGAAATTACATTTGACTTGGATTTGGATGACGTTCGTTCCTAGTCCTCGTTGTGTGGTCTTTTGTTCCATACCATATCATGTTATACCATGATATGGTTTTGTCCAGGTATGTTAAACCATACCTGGATGGAATCTCCATTGAAAGTGGACAAACAGAACCCTGCCATATAACTACAGATCATTATGAAATAATTACGATCCTTATCCCCGCACCTGAACCATATCATGTCATATTATATTATCGGCAATAATAAATTGTTGGAATAGCCCAAACAACAAAATAGCCAAGTCAGCAGAGGTGGAATTAGCAAAAGTTTGTTCACCATCATTATTGCATTACTTTACTGATATGATCAAAAAATGCCGTACAAATATGAATATTGAGTATGAATATGAATATTAAACTGGTCCAATTATGTGAGTTGAGGAACGTGCATATCCAGGTAATAATAGCAAAATGGGCCGTTTATGGCTGGAAAATAACAACATGAAAAGTTTATCTCCACCGCCTCATATCACACGTACGCCAAAGCTAATGTGTAGTAATTCGCACATGGCTTATTTATTTATATGCGGAAAAGGGGCAAATGCCGGCATATGAAATTATCTTGTAAGCCGATTAGGATTATTGGCAAAAATACGAACATTCCATTTTCATTCCACGCCGTTCTGTCAGAAAAAAATTATTTATACGATAAAATGCCAAATGCTGTCAAACATGATTTGGGTGTTATTTGATGACGTGGATTGGACATGGATGAAATAAATGGCACGAATAGAAAACTAAATAAAGTTACATACTTTTTAATCAAAAGCCAAACTATTTTGCATATAATCCAAAAAGTTCACACTCAAAAACTAATTGGATATCATCGTCACCCTTTCCATCGCCTTTAGATGTAATTTAAGTGAGGAAATAATATCTATAAACAAATTTTATTTCAAGATATATCACAAATTGAGATTCATGTCATGACTCAAGTTTAAGATATGCAAAGCAAACAATATCATTCCCAAGCCATATTTGCATTTATATTGTAAAAGGCAACACTGGAACTGGGTGAACTGTGTGAAGTCAACAACCAAACCAAACCAGTAAACAACGTGACTCCTTTAATCCGGCAGGATACAGTGTGGCGTGGGCGGATACGAGACTTATCATTCCCAACTCAATCACACAAAGCCCATATCTTATACCTCATTTCCAAGTCATGTCATACAATGTAGGTATCTTTCCAAGATTTCACCCTTTCCAATCATTAGAAAAGAATAACTGAGAAAATCATATTACACATCTTCGTTAAAATCCCAATTATGGCTTGATTGCGAATTGCGACAAATAGTTAAGACGATTTTTAGCCTGGATTTGATTTCGGAGACTAATGAACCTCCTTCCCAGTTTGATAATAATTGTCTGAGAATGATGGAATTGGAATGAGTCCTTGACTCTACCTGGATGATCGTCATCATCACGGAATTTGATCCCGACATCATCATCCCCATCATCCTTCTCAAATATCGACAAATGCAATGTCTGGGAAAGTGGAAAATTTTGAGTGAAAGCATCTCCATCAAAATCCATCTCCTCTTTCTCCATCCACATCCAGCCCATGTTTCATATTACATGGCCCATGTTTCCAATTGTGTTTGCTGTGGGTTCTTTCCATGTATCCTTCCCTGATCCTCTTGTCTCCTCCCTCCCCAAAGACGTTTTAGGCTGATTCTATGATGATGTTCCTGACAGGATTTTCATATTCCATTTTCATCTCCTTTCCCATTAGTCTCCGGGAGACTAATGGGACTCCCTGGAACTGGAGTGGATTTGTCTGGAGCCATTTGGATGGAAATGAAAATGGAATGGATGAGAGATGAGGGTTGGATGTGGATTGGATGTGGATGATGATGAGTGTTTTTACAGCATAAATCAATTCAACTCAGCTTGCGTAACAAAGTTATCCAGGCTTTCACTTGTAATCATTTTGTTCTCCTCTCTCTCTCCTCTTGTGGCAAATTCAGCATAAAATATTTTTTTAAACTAAAATAAGATACTTGTCATGCACAAATAGACTATGGGACTGGGAGATGAATCATCTCCATTATTATGACATCATCGTCATCACCACCACCAGCATTTCTTCATGGTTGGTAATGAGTGCGGGGAATTCATTCAGTTGCAAAGGATATGTGGTGATGGGGATGTTGAAGTTGAGACGTGATGGCTTATGAAAAAGAAATAGGTTGACTGACTGGATATTATGAGAGGCTGCAGCAGGAGATCGTAGATCTCACCTCCTCCTTCCTCATCTCCAAGTAAAAGAGTCAAGCCAATGCTTTATCATTATATGCCATGAACATTATTCTGCTGTATATGCCTCGAGCACTATTTGCAATTTTATGTTCATATCCATTCATTTCTCATATTTTTTTGTCCTGAGTCGTGAGAAAAAAATATGACATGAAATGAGCAATATAATAATATATACATATGCGGGCTATAGTTTTTAACAAAATGTGAATATGGCCATATAAGCATAATTATTTATATGACGGTGACGGTTAATATTCCCTTCTTACTGCTTACTTACATACATATTGTTCCTGTCTTGAGGTTTTTTATGGATTCTTAACTAACACGAGATAATGGGAAATATATGGTTTATGATGACTATGACATGGCATATACAAGCTAATAATATCTATGCGGTTTCCACTCTCAGTTTCATTTCAACTTGGAAACGTTAATACTGATCTGAGAGTTATATGGGCTATGCATATATGCGTTGACTTACAATTTCATTTATTCATTTCATCTCTCACAATATTTGACCAACTATACTTACAAAGCGAAGGACAATGAGCATATAAAAAACTTGTACATTTGAGCAATTAGAGATATGCTCCACAACAGCACTTTTAGTCGCTAAAAAAATTGTTTCAGTGTGCTTGTGTTAGCATTTCCCCTACTTGCTTTATTATCATATCACCAGACCAGGCCAAAGTCAAAAGCTCAAATATTTTGCGGTTCTGTTTAGGATTGACTTGCATAAAGTTGTGCTAGTGTTGTTAACTTTTAATAGTGTTCTTCTCTGCCCATGTTCATGTTCACAAATTCAGAATCATAATCATCCCATCACAAATAGTCCAAATTGTATATAAGTTATGTGTTACAGGACACAAAGGAATGAAGGGGATAGTCAAAGCAAAATATACACACTTGGCATAGATGATGTATCTTTGTATCCTTCCTAACTCCCAACATGACATGAGAACCAAATGTGAATAGTTTAATTCTTAAGCCTAAAAGAGCACGTTTTGATTTATATGGGTATGTTAAAAAATAAGGTAAAATCATACTTACCTGCATTAAGTCATATTTAGTAGACAGGTGGATTCATTCCATTCCATAGTCAATCCTCCTCTCAGCTCAATCTCACTCAGACTCAATTGTCATAGTCATATGAATTCTGTCCCACCATTATGATCAACATCGCTCTCATTCCATTTTCCATTTTAATTGCTTAAGTGAAATCCCCAGTCCCCCTCCAGTTGCCTCCTTTTCAAACAGCTCTACATTTAATGTAATTTGATATTGGTGCATATGGAACTTTTAATTAACTTGAAATGCTTTCTCCACCTTGCAGGAATTTCTCTCACCAAATGGAAATGGATATTGATGGGGATATTGACAGACCTGAACAAATCTCTTGAAATGCAGAAGTAAAGCAAATTTTCAGCCCCAGTGAAAAGTGTGTCATTGGCATTGTTAGCCTCAAACAAGCAGAGAAGCAAAGGCAAGCCCAACCAACTCCTATGAAAATCCCTGGAGGATTTCCCCTCAGCAAAATATATATAGAGTAGCGCGACGGACTGACTCTCACTCACTCAGATTGATTGATTACATCCTGCCTCATGTGCATGTCTAACATGGAAATGAAGTGAGAGTGAAAGCAGAGCCATTCCGGTCCCAGTTCCTGCACACGCTTTACTTTCGCTCTCCCGGAGAAAGGCAAACATCCTTAGAGGGGAACTCAGGAGTGCTCCTTCCAACTAGAGTAATCTTACATTTGTTGTTCTTTCCTGTTCTCCCTGAATTAAAAAGAAAGGATTGTGATTACCATTACCACACATTATTCATGTATGTACATATATGTGAGAGCTGAGCGGTTTTTACAGTGAGGGCAGTGATAAGGTGTGCTGGTGCTGGTGTGATATAAGCTTATATGGAAATGGACTGGATTTGAATTCGCCCCACCGGCTAATGTCCAGCGGCTCTCCCACGCACTCCCAATAAGTTTCCTCTTGACAAGTGTAAAATTGTGGGAAGAGGTTTCGCTTGGGTGGCTCCCCGACTTCTCTGTTTGCACAAAAGTGTATTTGCACAATCCATTTCCCCGGTTGTTGATGGGGGTTTGGAAATAACTTCCAAGTAGAGTGTGTCCACCTCATCCATATACATATATCCGATTACACCGTCGTTAGCAGCGCCGAGAAAGTGAACTCGCCTAAATAGATTTTTTTTAAATTCCTGAAGATGGCCAGTTTTCGGGGTGCCTTGCTGACCATCTCTGGGGGCTCCACAATAATCGGCCGGGGCTCCCATCATCATCTCATCGGTGGGGGGAGTTGTGGGGCTGGTGTTCCAGGAGGGATTATTCCATTTTGTATAGGGAAGGGAAACATGAACCAGGTTAAGTTCAAGCCGTTGAGCACGTTGGGCTGTAAACGATTTCCTATTTTGAGCTTTAAAACTGGGAGTGGGGTTGGAGGGAAAGTGGATAATGTGTACTCCCTCTGGAGGAACCATCATCACTCTGGGACGGGAGCTGGGATTACGACAAGAACTTTCTCATCCTCGTCATCAGCATCGACATCATCATACACATCCGGATCCTCCTCCAAGCTACATGGGTGCAGTCAAGGAGGGACTAGGAGGGCCTCAGAGACTTCGGTAAGCAGTTGTATAATACTTGTTAGTTTCTAATTTAACCTTAATTTAGGTTTATCTCCCGTCATTATCATTATCATTTTCAGCATTGGCATAATTATGCATGGGTAGTGATACAATACAAGTCATTCCAAACCCCATTTTTCTCCCTAATTGCGGATTTTCCCATTTACCCTTCCAAGGGGGTGATGAATGGATTCCCCTTCCTCCAGAAATGGCAGGGGTAATTAATGGTCTCGCCCCATAAAAACGTCTCCTCCTCCATTTCCTTTGTCGCGTTTTTACGAGGAGGAGGATGAGACGTTTTTTCTCTCCCTCTCGATGGAATCCGAAAAATGCGCAAAATGAGTTTGCTTTTGGCTTCCTCTCAGAAATCGGGATGAATGAATGGGGAGCATTGTAATAATGAAATGAGTAGAAGAGAATTTGTGACTTGGACTCGGGGATTTTTTTTTGTTGCAGAGACATTCTCGCCCTCCTTTTGAATGCTATGCTATGCCATGCCATGCCATGCCATGAATAATGCAGTGCGTGATAAACAAGTTTGGAAGAGACAAGTCACAATTAACGCTTTAGACTAAACCAGATATCTAGTTAGTTAATCATTTGTAATTGGAAATGCATGCTCATTTTGATGAGACGCTTTTATCTATCTTATCTTGCAATTAGGGATGGGGAATAAAGGAGTGAATGATGAGGGAATGGCGGAATAGGATTGTTCTATTTAAATGGAGAGTATTCATACACTTTTTGCAAAGTTTGGCTCATGCTTTGTTGTTGTGTAAATAGCAATGACATATTTTCTGATGGCCCATTATTTTTAAGTAACATTTCCCTCGATTTACTAGAAACATCTCAGATTATCTTTTTTTAAACTGACATCACTTAAACATATTGCTTGAATGAAAAGTGACATTGTCAGCAGTCAGCAGACCCGAAATGGGTGATATATTTGGAGATGTAGCAAATCGCAACCGTTGCAATTGATTACAATTCAATTTGCAAATATTAGCGAAAAAAATGCAGTTTTGTTTTGAAGAATTATTTTGCAACAATTTTCCCATATTGGAGAATGGCTACCTAAATCTTACATAGAAATTTGAAGCCTATCAATCTGTGTACATAATTGGTGTGAATATTCTGTATATTATTACTATGGGCTTTATGGTCCACCATCTGCAAAAAATATTACTCAACATTTAATATTAATTGTTAATGATGTGGTGAAGCTATGAAATGTATTTTGCCAGATAATAAATTTTGTACATGCCAGCAATAAATAAATCATACATCCACAATCCACACCACAACCACTTGGACAATTCAATAAATCGAAATATACATGTGTGGCATAGGGAGGGATATTGTTATCTGGCAGGATTTGGTAAACAAGCAAGGTCTTTTGAAGATAAGTAAGATAAGATAACAAACCAAAGTCAATAATATTATTCATTGACCTACATTCCGAATGTCGGATGGTGACTGGTGACAGTCTTGCATAGTTCATTTTTTTTAAATTGGATGTTGAGTGGTGTTGATTTCGCATACGTAAATGCAAATAAATCTGGGGGTTTCGGCATGTCAATTTTGGTAAATAAACATGGCCCTGGACTGATATCCAACGATTATCAGTCATCCATGATGGCATAAAGCAAACAGCACATGTCTCATTATTAATAACAATTCATGCAACCAATCTACATCTCATTCCCAGTGATATGCTCTAGAGTTACGAGAACGGATTATAATCTTTGTACATGTCGTGCCCAAATATTTCGAATATTTTTTCGATGGACGTTTAGCATCACTGCTTAGTAAATTTTATAAATTGAAGAATATGTCAAATAAATCGACAATAATAACTAGACTAATACAGTAGTATTATAGAACCATATTGTCAAATATTATTCAGCTCACAGATTTCCTCCAATAATCCCCGCATATTTCATCAATTCCTCCATCTTATTCCTTGTCCTGACAAAATCCGAACAATGCAATTTGTAAAGAATATATACTCAAATATATTTCCCCTGAATCCCATCTCATTCTCCGCATTTATCATATCATCTTCCCAAGACGAGTCAAGTGTCCTCTCCTTTCCAGGACAAAAGAGCTCAGTTAGACTTGAAATTTGATCTGAATCTTAAACTCACAATCAACTCGATCCTCCTGAATACTTTCCTCCAGATTGAGTGAAAGCCCCCTGTCATTCCCAACGCATCAATCAAAAGCCCATTATTAAAGCTTACTTAAGTATTCCTGGTCTGGAGTCATGTCGATGAAGTGAGTCATGTCATGCCATGTCCTTCTTTCCCAATTGTCCTTGATGATGATAATGACAACATGCATGGCTGTCAATGCGGATTGTTGACAGGGAAGTCAAGTGGCGCACTGGGAAGTAAATGGAGAGTTGAATGTGGAGGTTGAGTGTGGAGGGGAACCTTGTACTTGTACGTGCCCCAATAGAAAAAGTGAAGGTGAACACGTTTTGGCATTTCATTAGAAAATATTTTTAGCCAAGCAGCCTCCTCATCATTCTCCCCCCTCCAAATTCCTTCATAATGGGAGAGGGAAAGGAAAGCTTAATGTCCTGTGATGAAAAGGGGCCCCCATTGTAAGGCTGGCGAACTGTGATGACTTCGCTTCCAGTCATAGTTACATAGTCATCGTCATCATGATCACGATGTTGATGGCACAGCAGAACATGGCATGGCTCCCGACATTTTTTCCTTTCCTCTCCCAGTCAAAGAAAATTGTGTTGAAATCATCGCTCAGAGAATTGAACACGACAGTACAATGGCCCATGTGTAACTTTTGTACTAACAATGAAAGGTAAACACTCCATCGACGACTTTACTCAAAAACTCCAAGTATGGAGGGGTCTAGTGTAGTGGTCTATATCTAAAGGGAATATACCCTTTCTCATTTTATATTCCTCATACTCGAAGGAAAAAATCGTTAGCTTCACTCCCAACTTGTTTTTATGGAGGAGCCGTTTCACTTGTCTTGATGGTTTAGCAAGGAAGCAAGTCAAAACCGATTATGTTGATGAAATTTCCTCCTCCCCCTCCCTCTTCCCCCACCCAACCCTCCTCCTTCCTTGATTAAAAGCAAGCAAAGGAATTTAATCGAAAATGACTTTGAAGAAAATTCCGGATCGGAAGGGAGGAATCCTTGGAGTATTGTCATGAATCCATATCCATATGAATGGGGGTTTATTTAGCTTTTTTCCAATTTATTTAAGGCTTTTCTGGTCAAATGACTCAATTCAAATTGGACCTCAGTGGAGCTCATAGACAGACATCCCGGATTTGGGAGAGTGAAGAGGAAGGAAGGATTTTTGAATTGGGCTTATCCTTTAAATTTTTCCAGCAATTTTTCAACTTACGCTTGCACACGCCCAACTTAACTTACTACACTCGCTGCCGAGAGTACAATAGAAAATGCAATACACATGACATGAAGCACAATTGAGAGTTGACTCAAGCAGGAAATGATTGGACGGGAAAGTGGGATCCTATTTTCTCTCAGCAGCAGTAGTTTTTGGATATTTCCTCCTCCAGACAACTTTCCTTTTTTGGAGGGATGGAGGGATATATGATGTAAAATGGAGAAGAAAACTTTCTACTTCCCGTTTCCTTTCCTGCTACATCCAAAACTTTGTTGGGATGATATTATGATATGATATGTCTAGTTATATTACACATTTTGCAAAACAATTTTTCCACTTTTTATCCGGAAAATATTCCCTCTCGGCACTATATACTCCATATTATGTATTTCATATCATATCCAGCCGTAATCCTCCCTCCACTGAATGAATCGGAGAAATTCTTTTTTCAAAATCATTTTTTAATGATGTCTGCATTTTTTCCCTTGTGTATTGAAGGGATATTTCCGGGATGGGGAGGAAGCGGGATTCCCTTTTCTTTCCCTTTCTTATTTTGTTGAATTGCTTATCATAAAATTGGGGCTTGAGGAAGGGGTTCATTTCCCATTCCGCTTGCTGGGAGGAAGGAATCTAATTATGTTCAATTGAATAAATTCATTCCCATCCATGTCCCCCCGCCTCCCCCACATATCTGACAAATACTTTTTATTTGGTTAGGACATGACAAGTACTCCCTGTCGATCCACATTAATTCTCGGAGACATTTTATAATTCGGGGAGGATGGATGGGTGAGAGCACTTAACATGACGGACATTTAACGAGTCCCATCACCAGCCATTTATCGGGCACTAAACCCAGAAAAAAACGACATTTGAATTTGGTGAAGCACACCCAAAAACCAAACAACCCGAAACAAAGTTGAATAGAGTAACCAAACCACCCACCCATGTTGGACGAAACTCTGTAGCTTTTGTCGCAGTTTATTTCATTTTTTCAACAAAAGCTATTTGTGCACCCGATCCATCCACATCATCCTTAGGATGGTTCATGCAACGACATGCAAAAACAAAACTGGGTAAAAAAAATGGCACTCATGCTCATCTCATGTTACACATTTCCCTGCTCATTCATCCTCCTTCCATCCAATACACTTTCTCCAAACAAGCTTAAAAGCCGTTTTAAAAGGGGAGTGCGAGAATGTGAAACCATATCTGTGCCAGTTTGGTATTTTTATGCTTTCTCCATTATGTTTTTACATAGTCATACAGATATGGCCATGTACAATCCCTCCAAAATAAATAGATCCTGTTATACAATGCCATAAGCAGGTAGAGGGAAAAAATTCTGGAGAATGAAAGGGGGGACGTGTTCCATTTGTAATAATAATATTTGAAGCCTTTCTCCAGCTGTATGTTAGTGTTATCCTTCCCATTTTTCCCCTTGTTTTTCTTCCTTGAGCAAACACTCCCTGACGATATGAGAGCTTTCACTGCTCCCTCCCAACCCATATCATCACACACATATGTGGAGTTTGAGAGTTTTGGAGTATGAGATCGTCATCAACCGCCGCCCTTATTTCCCATGTAATGTAGAATAATATGGGAGATGGGAGTATTATTATTGGGCCACGTTGCATCATCATCCCATATATCCCACGGAATGGGAACTTTCTCCCCAACCAACTCATTCTTTTTTTCAGTGTGCCTTTTTTCCTCTCTCTCCTCTCCGCTTTCACTCTCATCAGGAGAGCCTTTATTTCCTCCTTCTCACTCCCGAAACGAAAGAGGCTGGGGAAGAGGGAAGGAGAGAGGCGGCTTTGAATGCTGATTTACGAGGTGGATGTGGATGGGAATGCTCTTGTTCCTGGTACCTTTTCCGCCACCTCCACTATAGTATACTACAACCATCACCACCACCATCTTCCCAGTTCTCATGATGATGATCATGTCTGAAAAAAAAAATTGTGCCGACGACCGGAATCTCTAAAGCGTAGTTGTAGTTGTAGTCAAGTCAGAAGAAGTTTCTTTTCTTTCAGTGAAAGTTGTAACGAGGGAATTCCCACTGTGAGAGGATGACTATGACTATGACTATGGCCACATACATGTATATATGGCTCCACTTCCTTTTCATTTTTTATCTTGCATTTTATCCTTTCACTTTCTCTTCCCACCTGGAAGACACACTCTGCCAGAGTTGGAGTTGGAGTTGGCAGGAGCAATGATAATGAGAAGGAATATACATGTTACATAACATGGGCTATATACTGCTACCACCACCTCAGCTTTTCTTTAGTTGACTGGGTTCCCCTTCGTCTTTTATGAGAGATCTTCATGTCAAGCCATTGCATCTTGGAGAGTTCCAGTTCCATCTCCAACGCCAACTATTCCATCACTTCCCTTTCATGTTCCTTTCCCAAAAAAGAAAATAGGTTGAGCTTCAAGGCTTCCGTGTTTGTAAGATGGTGATGATGATGATCATGATCATGATCATTTCATTCCATTCCAAATGAAACTCCTTCCACATCACATCACCATTCCCCATTCTAGATTCTGGGAGCGTACGGCTCTGAAATGGGATGTGAGACTAACAATCAGATCCATGCCAAAGCCAAAAGCCAATGCTTTGTCCACGTCCGGCCCTTTCTTCCATCCCATTTCTATTTTGTAGTAATCAAGCGGGGAGGGAAGTGGAGAATTTTTCAGCTCGCTCGTGGAGAGTGTTGATTTGTGCTGATAATCGTGATTCAATCTAATAATGAAATAAGAGGAGTTAAGACATCCTCCTCTACAATTGTTTTTAAGTCCAGGGACTCCAGGCGCATTCCAAATCACCTTTAATTCGATTTCTGAGGTGAGGATGAGGACAAATGTTCCCGCTAGACGAAACAAATTGACTGGAGTCAATTTAGCTGGAAGTTAATTATAATTATCCTGTACCTTAAACTAATTGTAGGAAGTTTGGAATTTCTCGGAAAATATGGCTTAATGGGTTCCGGGGTTTGAGACTGAGGCCCAGCATCAAATGCCAGGAAAATATATATTTCCAGCTGGGTCTAGAGCGGAATTTTGGACATTCAAATCCAAATCCAGATCCACTAACTCCATCCAAGGAGGGAACCAGCAAGTTGTGAAATGGGAGTAGGTAGTTGGGAATGATAATGTGGAATTCATATATGAAAAGCCTAGCCTATTCCATCCCAGTCCACAATTTACATCCACTCTCTATGCCTCCATATTCCATTCACTTCCAATTTAATCCAGATCCAAAAGAGGAAAAGTCATAATCGTGTGGGGCTCCTTGCGTGTCCTAAGGTCTTTGGAGGTTATTCCCACAACCGAGTCCAACGTTGGAAAATAAATCACTCTCCTGTACTCCATCCAGCCATGGTGGGGGATATAGGGCATGAAACGAAACATATCATGACATGGCATGGCGCTTGGCGTGATATCCTCCTTGCCAAAAAAAACTACAAACCGTTTGGAAGGGAAAATCAAAAATCCTGCATTCTGTTTGGAGTTCGGAGGGAGTTCATATTTGTATTTTGGAGGTGGATGAAGTTTTCCTCCAAAATCCTCCTTTTTACTGTGGGGCCTGGCCCTGGCCTGGTATTGAAATGGCTTTCAAGTAATTTGCAAATGTACACGTTATGATCCCTCTCTCCAGTTATGAATGATTTCCGCCTTTGTTGTGTGGAAATGGCCGTTTGGCATAAAACCAATAAGGAAATGTAGGCTTATTTGGACAGGGGAAAACTTTTTTAAACGATATCATTCCACTTTCTCCCATCCACCAAGCCCATGTGTAATGTTTATGCGCTCCACTTAATGAGGGAGAGAGGGAGTGAACCTTCGGAGAAAAAAGGAAATGAAAATATATTACTGCGCCAAAAATATTATGGAATGGAATGGAATAGGGGAAACTGCTGGAGTTCATATTACAATGTCTGTGGAAGGGGAACAAAAAAAACTTTCTCCTTTTCCAAACCAAAACCAAACTTTCACTTTCGGCTCCCAACCTCGAAATAAAACTTTCCTTTTAATATGGAATGGAATGGGATGGCATAATAAAATAATTTACTTTTTTTTATGAATTCCCGACCAGAAAATGGAAAGGACTTGGGATAAAATATGCCTGTTCACAAGTCACAATACAATTTAAGGAAAGTTTTTTTTGGAGGGCTTTGAATAAAAATGATGGAATTCCTCTTCCCCTCCTCCCACAGTTTCTATTTTATGTTGTATTATTTTTTATCAGATTTATGACTTCGGTAGTGAAACGGGGGATTCACAAAAACATTCCGATCCGATCATTGAATCGTCGCATTTTTTAATCCGCACGATTTATTCAGAATTTAGATATATCTTCGTTTTCAACAAAAAATGAAGATTTTCGGCAATTCCATCGAGTTTCTTATAAAACTTGCATGCTTTTATTTCCCAATAACGACCTGCCGATCCCTGTTTACGCTCCCATTACCTCCCAAAAGAGAATGTAATTTCGGGGAATGATAAAGCAATAATCCTTTTTAAAAGATCAATAAAACGTTGAGCTCACATATGGAATGTGTGTGTTTGTGTCTTCTCGCCGAAAAAATAATAGGATCATTCATAGATTTCCTCCACCTCCAAAAAAATATAACCTATTTATAAGATCCACCTCCTCCCACCAATAAATTTTTTTATCTGTGGAAAAAATAGGAAAAACCCCAAATAAAATGTCATTTTAAGTAAGAGAACACGCTGTAAAAATTTGTGTTCCCTCCACCTCCACACATTCATTCCTCCGAAGCAATTTGTAGCAAACATCGTAAGCTATTTATTTATTATTTCATCCTCCATTCCGAATTGCGAATTTGGGGAGGAATGAGCGGGATATGATGATGGGAGGCATCTGGCCTGGTCCCATCCTCTTTACTTTCCCATGTAAAGGAAATAAACAAATAAATGGAGATTGTTGAATTGACATCGGAGCCCCCCTCAAGAATAATGAGGGCAAGCATATAGTTTACATACCATATTAGTAGACAGTTATTGTCGACGAGATGTCGATGTCGGAATTTAGCCGGGACCACCTCCACCTCCAACTCCGAGCTAAAATATAATAACAGAAATTTCCATTCTTCCTGCTCCGCCAACATGGACGCCTCCATTCCACCGCTGGAAATATTTTCTTGTTGAGGATCTTGTTTTATGCTCATGTTAAATTATGGGAAGCCAAACTCCCCGCTTGAGCGTCAATACATGGAGATGAAGGAGCGGCAGATGTTTTCCCAATGAAATCTTGCCACCGCCATTATTCTCCCTGGAATGGATAATGGAATTTAATAATGGGGCGGGGGAGACGGAGGAAAATTGTGACTTTTGTTTAGAGCGTGAATAACGAATCCATTATTTCATGAATGCCTCCTCTCATCCTACTACTACTTTCTCCGTTGTTGTTTCTGTTGTCGACAGAGTTTGTCTGCTTTCACCGGGAATTTGAATGTATTGTTTGTGGGATGGGCCTATATACGGCAAACTTACTATTATTTACGATGAATGCTTCGTTAAGATTTGGCTTCGTTTCGCAGGAGTAATGTAATACCATTCATGAGATACATATTATGAAGCTTGCTAAGGCAGGGAAAGAAAGCATTTTTCGGGGGTTTGGGTACCGGAAAGACCTGGATACTGAAAACTAGCTCATTCTCATTGTTTCTATCATCCATTATTTACGAATTTTGCTGTGGTATGATTATTAAGGGCTGAATGGGTTCCATTTTTGTTTGGGTTCGACAGACATTATGCTTGATTTTTTATAGATATTCTTCAGTTCAATTACCTCAATCAGTTTATCGGTACAAACACAAACATGGCATCTTTCTTAATTAATGCTCAGAAATGACATATATCTTTTGTATCTGACTTCGGCATCAAACTAAAATGTTTGTACACAAATTGTCCTATTTTTAAATAAATTAAACCAGATTTGGTTGATATATCCAATTCAATTCTGTTAATTCAGGTCAGCCGATAATATTAGAGTTCACAATTCACTAATATGTATCTTTTTTTTTTTTAGATAAAAATGATAATGGTGATGGGCTATACTTATATGACTAATAAATTAAATGAAATGAAAAGGGTTGCTCAACCTAACCTGACTGGAGATTTGGAATTTCAGAAATTCTTTTTCTTCCTCGACCCTTTTGCCATTTATCTCTCCTGGCCCTTTCTTTCTCTTTCCCTTCCATAATTAAAGCCCTTTATCAGACTAGAAATAATCCTATCAGGATATAATGATCACTTCCACACCATTTACTTCTCCCTTCATATTCCCAGGACAAAGGTGGGGCGATAAGGAGGATGGCGGATTTCCTGCAGTTCATTGACAATGGTCAATGGTCACCAGCCAACAACTAGCCATAGCCATATCATATCATCATATCAAAAGTTATCCATTTAGGTAGATACCCCAACCAGCCAGATTCATTCGACTTTTGGGAGAGAAAGTTCCTTTTTTATAAAAGTTTAACCCAAGCACGATCTTGGCTTTTGGCACGTCCTTACCACCAGCCCCATTCGACGTTCCGTCCTTATTCTTGTTTTGGCCATGATTCTATGCCAGAGCTCCCTCCCTCCCACCAAGCAGGTCCAAAAAAAAAGTTAGTTAGGTCCCCTCCTGTTATTTTTATGAAGAATTCCCATTAATTTCCTCCCATATCTGATGGGGAGAGCATGTACGGCCTATAAACTTTTTCCCCTCATTAATATAGAAAAGGTCATAAATGATTTTTGCGGTTGGATAATCGTAATAATAACCATAACCATGTCACATAGAGAACCAATCCGGGAGTTGGGGTCGGTTTCTTATTGATTTGACGATGAGTGAAAAGACGTGTCTCCCAGTCCATTTCCATTTTATTCTGACGTGGTCGTAGCTATATGACTTTAATAATGCATACATGCATGAGCCATTACACACTTGCACCGTCGCCACGTATGACAAATATGTGAGGGAAAGATGTTGATGTTGATTTGGAGTGAAGTGTGGAGGAACAAAGCTGAGGACTGACTCTCGGTCGGTGTCCTTCCCTCCATGAATAAGTTGTCCTTGTCGAAGTTGATGTGGTTTTTTTTTTCACCGAATCGCTTTCCAACTTTCTCTCCAATTTTTGGAGAGCTGATTGTAAGGAAGGAGTGAAAGTGAAAATGCTTGCCAAAGCCAAACCGCTCCCGTCATTATCATGATGGCGGAAAAGGACAATAAGTCATGGAGGAATGGGAGGGAGGCCTAAAGTGGCAAAAAACTGGAGGGATTTGAAAAGTAAGTTGATATATCATCACCATCATGCACAGAGAAAGCCAAACCACGAACAAACCCGCATTTCTGGAACTTTCTCCTGCTCAGGATGGAAGTTTCCAGTTTCACTTTCACTCCCATCAGCAGCATCTGAGGGAAAAGCAAAAATACATTTTGCTGGTGCTGGTACTGGTCCTGATCTCAATCCGATGAGGAAACTCCCCTTCTTGCTATATGCCATTTGGTAGGGTCATATCCAAAGGGAAAATAAGTCAAATTGAAAGGATGATGATGATCGCCATCATCATCATCAAACTGACGACAGCGACATTTTTTTGTCTCCTTCATCCATCCTTTGGTCCATTAATGGCCTTTTGTTTGAGTTGGATTGGATTGGGATCTCCGTTGTTTGTCGTAACTGGATGATGTCCCTCTCTCTAGTCTAATCCTAATCTGGGAGCGGTTTCCGAGTTGGTAATCCGATATTCAATTCAATCAAGCCATATTCGGGATCAGTCTCTTTGAGTTGGAATTGGATATGGATTGGGGAAGACAACTTCATTCATCATCATCAACCTAGTTAAAGTATTGCTATATGACTGGACCTATATAACTGTGATGGCGACAAAGGCTTTTCCCTATTCATATTCAATTCTGCCCATTCTGTAAATATCAGATTAGCCACGGGCTGGGATCATATTGTATTATATTTAAGTATAAGCCAATTCTCGGCATGCTGGACGAAGTCGAGCTGATGGCAATAATACCAGCCTCAACTCCATTATTTCCGACATGGGTTGCACTCCCTCCTCTGCAAACACAGAAATGACGGGAAATTATTACCTCCAACAAAAGAACACGGCAGGGGAGGGTCATTATTCCGCTCCAACTCCGCCATTTTTAAAATGGGTGCGATATGACCACGTCTAAAAGCTCCGGTTTCACTCTTTTCAAGTCCAGTTCCCAGCTAAAGAGTGTATGACTGGAGACTGGAGATGGGCAGCTTAAAACTGGGTACACCTCCACTCAAGCTGGACTCCACTCCAGTCACGGATATACACCATCCAGACCAAGCCAATTCCAATGACCACTTGGCCATATTTATAACGCTGAAATTTCATTACGGGTTACGGGAGGCGTCCATCACTTCATGAGCCTCACTTGGATTTTTACTGCCAACCAAAACCCCCACTTAATGGAGTAATCTTGGGGAAAGGACAGTGTAATCATGGCCGAGGCGCAAGTGGCTTGACTTTTAGAAGCGAGTGTCTCAAATTGAAAGGGAGTCATTTCGTCATCCACCATCCCCTCCATCCCATAATAATATCCTTTCCCCATTATTTCCCCCCAATATCCCATTCCAATTCCAAAAACAGCCAATTTAACTTACCTACTTCATTTCTCTTTTGGATGGGGACACAAAAAGTGCAAATGAAGTTAGGGGAAAATTGGCTTGACGTTTGAGTCAAATATGACAGTATGAAATATGCAAAGGGAAATGGCCACCACACTCCTTTCCAGTATTTCACATAATATAATATGGCTGGATTCGCAAAGTGATTTGGCTTGGTAGTGGTGCGGTAGCCCTGTCCACTTTCACTCTGACAACCTTCAGAAGTGCTTTGCTGCAGTCACTATATTCATTTATTTTTGAAATTTCGCTAATGGAATAAAAAAAAATCTATTGTGAGCATATCATGATCACTCTCCATTGTTACCTTCCCTGTAGTTGCTGCTTGTTCCAATGGACATGACAGGATCGCAGCGGCATTCCAAAATAGGAAATGATTATAATGGTCACCTGGCTGGGTCTCTTTGCTCCCCCCTTCCATTCCAACTTGGAGGAAAGTGCTAGAAAAAAATATGAATTGTTTTCTATACCTTTCCTCGAGTAAAATGTGTGGCTCTGTTATCACTTTGCTCTGAGGTCCTCCTTACTTCACCTTTCCCTTTTTTTTACTCCAAAGTTATTGGGGGGAACTACGCCAACTTTTGTAGGAGAGAGGAAGAAATTGGAAGTAGAGCCATCAGCCATATATTCTGAGGCAAGGTACTCCTCCTGGAATTCTCAAAATGTTTTCAACAACTTACTTGAAAGAGGAGAAAAAATGCTCCTTTCTTCCTTCCCAACTTCCTCCAAACATGCACATTATCAGGCTCTCAGACTCCAGGAAAAAATAGGATATGCTGCAGGGATGGAAATAAATTTCGCTGAATTGGCATTTTTCCTTTTGGATGCCACGGGCCCGCTCCTCTCTGATCTATATGACTTGGTCTAGTTCTCAACTTCTTGGCTTTTACCTTGTCTCTCCACCACTTTCTCCAAGTTTTTATATTGGCATGGTCTTGCTATATCCCAGCCAATGAGTTATATATGAGGACAGGTATGAAATTCACGTGCCTTCCAACACTTATCTAGATCAGGTCATCAGAGATATCAATGAAGGGGGAAATAGATAGGCGGATGGTGATAGTGGTGGTGGTGGTGGGGATGGTTGATGTCGATCGCCGTTATCGACGAGAGGGATTCTCATCGTCCTGATCATGATGCAATCCCCGTCCAATTTCTTTTCTCCGGGATCCCATACCCGATCCGAAGGCAAAGGCCATATAATGGTAAGACATGGCCCATGTAGTTATCATCAATACCTGTGTGTGCCTTCCCAATTTACATGGGAGGGTAATAATGTGTCAGCGTTGGGAATGTTGGCGAGATATGATATGGATCGATAATATGTAATATGTAATAGGGTTTGGATTGGTTCAGATGCTCCATGCGTAGATAGATACATAATCAAATTATTTTCCTCCTTTTGATCTTATATTTTTTTAGATTAAAAATTATATCAAGACGGAGGATAAAAAGGGAAATATAATATATTATATGGCTTATTGGAAATGTTATTAATTTCACCGTTTGATTTTCTCTTTTCAGGGCTACCTGATATCATCCTCATCCGCTTCACTAAGAGCTTGGAAACCTAACAGACATGGCTCAATTGTCTCATCATCATCCTTATTCTCCTCCAAGTCCGGGGTGGGTGGTGGTGGCTCCTCGGATCTCCATCATGGACTGGATGGATCAGCATCATCCTCGTCATCCTCTGCCATTCCTTCTTCGAGTGCCAAAATTGACTCGCTAGCCAATATGTCGACCATGTCCTCCTCCCAACTGGATACTCATCAAGGTAAGGGGAAGAGAAGCTTTTAGTTGTCGAAAAATTAATATATTTTTTTTGGAAAGAATAGGCTTTTGTGCATGAGTCAGCAATATTTTCATTACGGGGAAAGTGGAGTGGAAGCAGGTGGCTGGAGGTGGGATAATTATCATCTTTATTGGGGGGTTCGGCTCCTTCCACCCTCCACTTTTGCTTTCCCCTCTACCATGACATTCGCGAAGCTTCCTCCTAACAATGGGAATGGATGGCTTATGTCAATCGATCTCATCATTCCCTCCAATTAGAGGGAGTGGGCAAGTTATCTTTTTCGGGGAATGGACTTAATATATATATTTCAATTCAGTTGATTTGGTCCATGTCTATTGAGTTGTCTGACTGGAATCCGCTTACTTTACCCCCAACTACGTTTATGGTTGTTAATGCTCTTACATTTCCTTCTGCTTTTATCATCGTATTTACACAACAAGTTGAAGAAAGTAGAAATTAGAAGGGATGAAATGAAATGGTAAGGAGCTTTATCCCTTTGATGACAAGGCCTGAAAGGTTCATGACATGGATCCTCGGACGGATCCGGGATGTTTCCTGTTGCTAATATCTTTCTTACTATATCTATATTGCAAAATTCCAGTCATTCTATACTACCATCATCGCATTCGTATTTGTCGTACTGCTATAGCTTTTCTGCTCTGTTCATATTTTTGAATAAAGTTAGTTATGTTAAGCATCCTCTAAAAATTGAAGCAACTTGGTCAATATAAATACACCTATTCACGCTAAAATCCGACTATAAAAACAGGACAACCTCTGTACATTTTTGCTTCAGAAGAGAAATATCTAATTTATACAACTTCGAAATCATTCATGTCATATTACAAACAAAAACAATTTATTAGTAGGAACCGAAATGACTAAATGACCATTCAACTGATGAACTTTCGAGTCCTCAAATATTTAAAACGGCAATATTCGCACTGTACTGTATATTAGATAAAATATTAACATTGTCTGATGGAGGTATGTCTTTGCTAAATAGAATCTTCCCAAACTTTTTTTTTGTCACATTTTCAATTTTCACAAGTAAATTAAGCTACAAGAACAAGAACTAACGCTGTCGCTAGCAATCCTGTCACTTCATCCTTTTTGTCACATTCTGCAAAGTTGAATTTTGCTGAGAGTTCACAATTTCAGAAAGTTGTGAGGTGTTGATTAGGTTGACGATGAGTGGCACTGCTTACACTGCCATTTTTGCAGTTGACAGTTTAAAAAAGTTATATATTCCCATTTAGTACACACTTTCCCAAATTCCGTCGTTTCGCCCATATTTTCCGTTGTAATACGAACCCTTGCCATGCACAATAATCTTAATAGCTCATTCAAAATTGTGAATGCTAAAAACGTTAACATTGAGATGGGAGGTTATGGCTATATGGAAGCATAAATAGCACACATGGCTCATAAAGCTCATAATGGTTCCTCATTATTGCGAAATTTGTTACAGGGTTAAATTTTTTTCAAAAAGGAATATGGGCACATCTTCGAAAACGTTTCTCCTAACATGTGCTAATCGTTGCATAAAACTTGGAAAAAGTGAAGCCACTCCGAAACACGTTCACTTTTATACATCTTTTATTATTATAGATGACCTGCTGACGCGCTAACATATATTTTGTCATGCATGTTCATTGAGAAACGAGTAGTTCTACATGAAAGCCTCGACAGCCGGAGAGATAAGCGACAAATATAATGGCTGTGTGAATTGTGTAGGCCGGGCCGGGGAAAGTTTTATGGGAAAACATCAAAACATGTGTAACCAAATGTTTCGGGGTGAGGATTTTAGAATGGGGTGCCGACTTTTAAAAAAAATGGTGTCATGTCCATGCTTGATTACCCCGAGAAAAGTGGGTGACCGCTATAAAAAAAATATGTGTAATGGAGCCGGGCTGATTTGATGTTGATATTGATATAATATGATATGCTTGGAAGTATTCAATAAAGTAATCATAATCATAACCATATCATATCACATCATCATAATCACGTTCCATTCCTGGGTGGCGTCCCATAACTTTCAACAAAACGGTGGGCAAAAAAACTTGTTTTTATTTTTTCATATTTTAATTTTGCAGAGTAAATCATAAAGAAATTTGAGATGCTTGCATTTTTCATTCTGGAAAGTGGAAATCTAGATCAGGCCACTTTTCCTTCCCGACTTATATTTCAGGATATAAAAGTTCAAACATGCAATTATCCAATCCAACATGTCTAGTTATAATATAACTATATTTTTTTTGGGGGAAAGGTGCCATTCTTTGCAAATTAAAAAAAAGAAGGCTGGCATATTTATTTCTCTGCTGGGTTAACATATGGCTACAAATATAATACATATGAATATGACTGGCTTCTGTTTCCTTCGGTCCTCATTCAACCGCATATTATTATGACGTGACTGGGGAGAGAAAAAAAACTGAGAAAAAACTAAATATATCCAATTCTTCAGAAATGAATCCTTCTACATTTCATTTTCATATTTCAAAACATCCTATCTTGCAAAAAAAAGTATTTGGAGGAGGGGGGAGTCTGCATCTTCAACTTCAAGTTGAGTAAACAGGGAATGAGCAATAAAGTATCATCTTCATCTTACGTAATATTGGAATATGATGAATAATGTCGAAGTTCATGCTTAACCTAAATCATTATGAGGACGTGAGCAAGTATATATATATTAATGATGGTGATGGTGATGATTATGCATATTTCTCATATTTTTGGGGAGGTTCTATCCAAAAATATATTTTATCTCTTCTGGCCTGGGTCGTTTCCGAAAGTAAACGTTTGGGAATCTGGTTTAGTCTTTCATTTTCTGGTGGAGGGACATGACGCGGACGTCATAAAGGAGTGGTGCTCTGAAATTACTTATTTTACTTTTTGCAAATAGTGAAAACCGTGAAGTGAAGGGAAGCTAATTGGAATATTAATATTTTCTGAGTTCAATTAAACATTCGTGGATAGGATTGACACATTGAGCAAGTATTAATTCATCAAAATGAGTGAAAGTGAAATTGACGAAGCGTCGTATCTTGAGAATTTCGTAAGATAGAATTAATTTGAATTGGAAAGTTTTATTTAAAATTGGAAATACTTGAAATTGGAATTAAATTCTCAATTTTATAGGTGCAAACTTGCAAAATATTTATTTTTGGTGCGGCTGTTGGTGCCTTCTTGGTAATTACTATAGTTTAAATGCTTAAGCATATTGAGATCTACTTTTTCTGTCCCGTTCCAAACTTAAAAGTTTTTGAAAACTGGCACTTTATTTAGACATATTACATCTCCCGCAATGGTCAACTGGGTCCTCGGCGGTTCACCATCACCACGACCCACAGTCACAGGGGGAGCTATGATGACTCCTCCCTCCGGGGTGACACTCCCTACCTGAGCGTCCCCACAGGGGAGGCAGTGATGGCCCCCAATTACATCTCCGAATGGAGGGAGACTGACACCGCCGAGGTGGCCAAACTCAATCCAGAACTGCATAATAGGCGGAGACGAAGCTCATTATTGTATCCATGCAAAAGATAAGCCAATCCCCCTCCAAGGTCCCTCCCTGGATCGATCACCAACCACCTCATCTAAGCATATAAATATATTCTATTGTGTAATTTTACTCATTTCATATTTTAAGATGGAACTGCTTAGCGTGTATTTAAATATAGTTGTATTTTTAGCTCTGGATAGCCAATCTGCAGACGCCAAAGTTATTTTTAGCAGAGAGTTATATTAAAAAATTATAATTTTACCGGAAATTATCACCGTGCCTGGTTTTATTTAACAAGCCTATTTCTCGAATAATAAATGGATTTGGGCTTCCAGCCAAAAAAGCCATCAGGAGGATTAGTCCTCGTTCACCAATCGCCGGAGTTAATCCTTCCATTCATTATCATCAAAATAGGGAAAGTCGGGACCGCCACTCATTTTTTCTTGTTTTTCACAGGAAATTCATCATATTTTCTTGCACATCTCCCCAAAGGTCTTCATCTACTGGGGATGGATGGAGTCATCATCACCCCGCCGCCACCAGTTTAGCCAGGAGGGCTGGCACTCTCAATTTTTTTTAAGGAAGAAGGGGAAATGAAGTGGAAGTGTTGATAAAAAAAAGAGTCCTTTCATATCAAGAGGAAAATGGGGGAAAGTGGATGAGAAAAAAAAACTACAGAAAAAAGTTCCATTTTATTCGGGAGTGGAAATGTAAACAAAAAACTTTTATTTTCTATTTCGGTCTTATCCAAAACTTCAAAGATTATGCTCACGGGATAACCCTGTTTACAGTCTCCTCGACTCGGGAAGGAAGAAGAAAAGAAAAAAGTTTTTATTTTGTACGTAAAAGTTCACGTCATATTTTGCAAAACATGGCAGGGCTGATAATAATGCATAGATAAATAAGTGTTCCGGGTAAAACCCTTTTCACTCTCAATTAGCCCCAATTACTGCTCTAAATTAAATATACTTCATATTTTTATTGTCCCCTCCCATACCCACATCCACATCCATTCCACTCCGTGTACTCCGTAGCCACTTTCACCTGTAATCAAATAAGAATGCCGACATCTCACAATCAGCCAGGGAGAGTGCTTCCACCCAGCATTTTATTTTTGGAAAATGGCAAACGTTCACCGGCTCCTTGGTGGCATTACCTTGGATGGCCTGGCGCTGACGGTAGCGTTTCTAGTGCAATTCAATGTAGGCTGCAGCCTGCTATAAAATGGGCTAAACTTTTTGAGATGGGGAGAATGGAAGGGCTCTTGGGAGGGAGCATTGAAGAAAAAAAAGATATAAATTGTGTAAGAGCCCCGGCCCCCATCACCCAACAAACTCGCACTTATATCATATCAAACTCCCGAGAAAAAATGTTTTTAGGTAAAGAAGGTCGTCTTCCGCCAGATGTTTCAATTTTTTCCGGAGAGTTCAGTGTAAACGATACGTAAAGAGGATTTTTTTCTCTTTCTCGAACATTTTCCTACACTCTATCACTTTATGCCAAGAAGGGATACTTTACTCACTCTCCGGAAAACTTTCTCCATTGTGGTGGGTATGTACAGAGAGCGGAGTTTGATATTGGGAAATAAAGTAGAAAGTAAGAAAGTGAAAGTAAGAGTTTGAAGTTTGGATACATGGGTTGGGTCTTGGCTCCTGGAAATCATTTCATGTGTGAGATGTATGTATTTCCTCGCATTTTATTTCAATTTTTGATGTCCCGTGTCGTGTCACACACAATCCAACCATGCAAATCAAAATCATTCCAAAAGCAAGAGCTAAACTTCGACCTTTCCCTTTTTTCTCGGGTGAAATGCCTTTCTCTCAGGAAGGTGATGGTGGTGATGGAGATGGTGAAGAAAGCAGATGGGAGGAATTGGATTGAACTAGCTGATATTTCTTTTAGTTTTCACTTATTCATCTTTTACCCTGGATTGGGAAAGGAGGACCATGTTTTTTCGTGGCTGATCTCGTCATCTCTCGTCAAAAATAAATTATTTCATATTTACTCAACCCTTTCCTTCAACATGTAGGCTTCCCCTCAACTTATAAATAATGTATTGAAACTCTCAAGTGGATCATGTTGACGGGGGGAAAGAAATCTGGTCTTTGGTTTGGGTTCTGGTGCAGGTCCTCGGCTGGTTGGTCGTCGGCAGCAATTATAACAAAGACGGTGGAATGGAACAAAAAACTTTCTATTTGGACCAAAAAATCTGAGTCGACCAGAATCAGAGCCAGATGCTTCTTGTATTTTATTTGCGAGAATAAAAGAATCAATTTTTTTCTGCTACTTTTGCGAACTAAGCAGTACTTTTATATATATCCGAGAAAAGAAAGGGGAAGCATAAATGTCCTGGGAAGGGGACCAGATGGGATCTGCTTACATCTCAAAAGAGAACGAAGAGGAGGGGCAAGGGAGGAAGGGAAATTATTATTATGAAACAGCTTATTTTTAATATGAAATGATTTTGTTTTATTTGGGAAACTTGATCCTATTCCACTCAAGGGAAAAAGTTTGGTAATCATGATCATCATCATCAAATTAATGATTTAGATCATTATCATTAGTAGGAATAAGTTGGTTAACTACACAGTATATAATCATTTCCGAAGAGTGTCTAAAAAGACACCCCATGCAAAACTCCCATGCCAAGTCCAAATGTCAAACTTCCACATGCTAAACACTCATGCTAATAGCCGCCTCCGGAAACCGGCTAAAGCAGTAGCCGAAATCGGCTAAAAAATAGCCGTTTCGGCTAATAGCCGCCTCCGGGAAACCGGCTAAAGCAGTAGCCGAAATCGGCTAAAAAATAGCCGTTTCGGCTAATAGCCGCCTCCGGGAACCGGCTAAAGCAGCAGCCTAAATCGGCAAAAAATTAGCCGTTTCGGCTAATAGCCGCCTCCGGGAAACCGGCTAAAGCAGTAGCCGAAATCGGCTAAAAAATAGCCGTTTCGGCTAATAGCCGCCTCCGGGAACCGGCTAAAGCAGCAGCCTAAATCGGCAAAAAATTAGCCGAAACGGCTAATAGCCGCCTCCGGGAAACCGGCTAAAGCAGTAGCCGAAATCGGCTAAAAATTGGCCGAAACGGCTATAAGCCGCCTCCGGGAACCGGCTAAAGCAGTAGCCGAAATCGGCTTTTTGCCGCCTCGAAAAATGTATATATTTGGCTGCACAATATATAATCTTTTCCAAGAAAATTTTTCCCCATGTTAAATCTCATTCCCACATTGGACACATGTTACTGGCCCAGGAACATTATTTATTAACAAACTCTCGAATCGGTCACTTTCGAGTTTTGGGCTAAAATGGGTATCAAAATGACCGGAATGATGTCCTGAATACGAATCTGAACTTTTTGAAAAAATTTAGTGAAACCTGTGAAAGTTATGGCGGAAAACGTAAAAAATTCAACTTTTGCAACATTTTTTACACGTTTTTCGCCATAACTTCCACGGGTTTCAAAAATATCTCGAAAAATTTCAGATTCGTATTCAGGACATCATTCCGGTCATTTTGATACCCATTTTAGGCCAAAACTCGAAA
>JAQIXQ010000302.1:0-36118 GCA_034700485.1 Pseudosinella alba | reverse complement strand
GTTTCAGCCCCTGAAACAAAACTGAAACGAAACACTCTTCTTTGAAACAAAACGAATTGTTTAAATGTGAAACGTTTCATATCGTGAAACGAAACGGTTGAAATTTTTGAAACAAAACGAAACACTATCATCACTACTTGGCATGTTCGTTTTTTCCCCTTTTGTAAATAGAAATCTTTAAAGAGGCATCAAAAAGATGATCATCAGAAATAAAGTTAAGTGATGCAGCGTTTGCAGCAGTGGAAATTCTTGAATTCAACTAACTCTCCATATCAGCCCCACGAAAAGACCTTGTCAGATAATGTTTGTACTTAAATTGATTATGATTTATCGGACTTAATTTAGCCACACTTGTTATGAAATTATTAAGTTTGTTAGTCTATAGTGTACATTAATTTGTTTTATATTTTAAGTAGTTCATTTTGATTTCCGTCCTTGAATTCAAAATAGTATTTTAATTCTATACATAAGTTTCTATTATCATTGGATATTGTTTAAGTTCTTGTTGTCATTTCAATTTACTTTTTAGAATTGTGATCCTTCAGATCACAAGATTTATAGTTATGACACGTTACCAGTATTTCCTAGAAATGGATTGTGATTTTCCGGAAACCGATTGAGATATGATGTGCATTTAACGTGAAATGGATTGTGATCCGAAACATTTTATAATAAGAAGCGTATGAATTTAGGAGAAGGAAATGAGCAGGAAATGCATTCAGAAATTAACTTTGTTTTACTAAGAACTAGATTAAGATGAGAAATGGATTGAAGGGAGGAAATGAATTATTGGGTGGGAAATGGATTCTGAGAATGATAAATGGATTAAAGAAGAATTGTATTGGATACATGCAATAAATTTATTTTAATTCATGTTCAGTATAATTCCAAACATTCCAAATAACATTTACTTACATATACATATATCAATGATTGCATGCATTATTCGTACCTCATATCGTTACCGGCGATTTGCACCCCGACCACTTTGCCCCCCAGGGTAATTTTGCGCCCCAACCATTTTGCCCCCTGGTAAATTGCCCCCAACCATTATGCTCCCCGTACAATTTGCTCCCCGAAAAATTTGCTCCCCAGACAAGATGCCCCCGGACAATTCCACCTCCCGAGAAAAGTAAAACATATCATATCAATAATACTAATACAATACACATAGCTTGGTTCATTGGGTACATAGCTCAAAGTCAACATTTTTTACACTGCTGAATGGTCAATATTATTTTTCCTAAGATTTTTTTATATGATCTCATAATGGACGTATAAAGAAGAAGCAGGATATATTTTTGGGTGATTGTACGATATTAAAAAGGAAACAGCAAAGCGCACTGCTTGGCTTGGCATGCTAATATATTTGTTCTCATAACTTTCTTCTTTTAATCCCATATTTTAACTAAACTCATTTGACTTGTCTGATTCCTATTTTGCGACGACTTATAACTATATATCTATACATTTATCAAAAGACATTAGGAACGATATAGGACAAAGACTCAGGTTAGTAGCATAGTATTATTTATATATTATGCCTTTTTATATGAAATGGAATTGTCCGGGGGCATCTCGTCTGGGGAGCAAATTGTTCGAGGAGCATATCTGGGGAGCAAATTATACGGGGAGCATTATGGTTGGGGGGCAATTTACCAGGGGGCAAAATGGTCGGGCGCAAATCGCCTAGAAGCACCTCATATATCACACTTGTACATTATTCCGCCATATCATCTTACACTATTTATCTCAAAACAATATAATTTTAAACCGATAATTCACTCAAAAATTACAACCATTTTCTTTGGCGCTAGTTAGGAAAAATCCATTGACAGAAGGATGTAAAATTCAATCAAAACTCAATCAGAATTAATTGTTAGTATATTATATTGGATTTAAATTTTATGGTAATATGGCAATTACAATTTACTTTACAACTCCCTTCCCATATCATTCCACCCCCGTGACTATGAAGTGGAAATATGAGAAATCCCTCCGGAAACTGTATCCCTACTACTTTATCAACTTCATACTTATCGGCGGGGGTGGCACCGTCCTCTTCACAGGTTTCCTCTTTCCGGTCATGTTCCTCTTCCCAGAAATATTTCCGGGGGTGCAGAAAGTCGGCGCAGCTTTGGGTGCTGGGGGCCTCGTCCCTTGTACACTCCTTGCGGATTGTATCTTGTTCCGATATGGGGCAGAGCATTGTGCGGTGGCAAATTGGGCGCTGGGGACGAAACGGAAGTATCGGATGCCTCCATACTTTAATTATGGGGATGGAGAAGATAATTTAATTGCAGCAGTTATCTCTGGTAAAATCTCAATCTGTGCACGGGGCACTCCAAGATTCCCGTTCAATTTTTGCCATTCCATTCATAGCCCATAGCGGTCCCCGTGGGAAATGTGGGTGTTATGGACATTGATATAAAGAGCAGGCCCGTAGCGTGATTTTGGATTTTTTGGTACGGCCGGTAGCGAAACCAAGAAACACGGCCGTTTTATACCTAAACTGGCCGTTTTTGCCTTGATTTCGCGAGGTACGGCCGCCAAAAAGCGGTCCGGCCGGTCGCAGTTGCTACCCCCCGCGACCCCCTCGCTACGGGCCTGATAAAGAGGAACTATTTGAGCTTTCTATTGATTAATTTTGCTAATACCTCGATTGTGTTGCGAAAGGGGGTATTTAAATCGAATTGATTTAGATGGAGATAATGCTTCTTAGAAGTCATTCATGACGAAATTGAACTTTCATCTTGAGAGGTGCGATAACTTTAAACTTGATAACTTGATCTTGCCATGACGGAGTCGAGCCCTAAGCACAAAATATATTTGTACATATTTTTTTCTGGGCAATTTTGTCACAGTTTCTTTAGATAAATGATAAGTGGTGTACTTTACGATGTAGTTTAACACGTTAACTAGTCGTAGGCGTAAGTGCGAATAAGATTAGGTTTATTGATGTAGAGCCTCACTCAAAAGATAACTTTGGCTTCTCCAACATATTACATCAACTGTGTAGCTGAGAAACAACTCCAATCTAATCCACTTTTCTCTCATCTCTTTCCCATCCTCGTTTCTTGACTATAATTTTGACCTTGACTTTGACAGATAATGTATAATGTATGCACTTGCTTGGATTATATGGGTTACTTAATCTTGAGTTAATTTTGCTTTTACAAGTTATGCTTATATTTTTTAGCATGGCTCATACCATGACTAACGACCACTTAATTGCCACTTTCCATTTTACCAATTGTGGAAATAGAGCGCTCATCATATCATCCTCACGTCTCCAACAACAATAATTATTAATTAAAGCAATCAGCAATATTGTGACTGTGAATTGTAACGAAAAATAACTCATTTAAGCCATCTACGGAATACAATCAAGAGAATAAAGTATGGCAAAAGTGTGTAGAAATTTGGGGAAACGGCCAGGGGCAACAATCGATCGCGTGTCAAGTTACCCCAGCTCATCTTGTATTAAATCATTGCATCTCGGGAATGCTTCATCATTTATGTTAATAGTGCTTGGAGTCACAATGATTGCTAAGGTGCATGGCACCTTGGGTGACGACAGCCATGGCATAAATCCTACTCACCCCCATCGCCATCCCCATCATCAAAATTATCTAGCAGAAGGGGACATTGAAGTTGTGGACAAAACCGTGTATGAATGCCCAGACATGAACTATCCAAAGGAATTGGAAGTCTTTATGAACAGACTGACCACTGAAATGGGGAAGGAGGATGAAGAGTTTGGTCAAACTATCGTGGCAAATTCTGACGGAAATACTAGCTCTTGCTCTTCATCAACATCGTCATCTACAGACCGTGGAACTTTGTGGAGCCCAAATCCTAAATTATTTGGGAAGAGAGAGATTAGGACCCAATATAGGTTAGGATATAGATAATTTTAATTATTGCTGATCCCTCAACAAGGCTTGCATATTTCCGTATTACTAATAATAGAACCTTTATGACATGACCTTAGAATATGCCAAAGACATTTTATATGTCCAGCCGACAGGATAAAAGAATATCACTGGCATCCAATATTATACGATGGGAAAAATTTCCCAAATGGTCCCACCCATTCCTCAAACTATCAGTTGTCCAACATGACCCTGATGAAAGGTGGATACTTGAGTTGGAATAAGGCAGAGTGGGAGCGACGGGTTTATAGCAAGGAGGAGTTTTGTATTTCCAGGTAAAATTATCATCCCTGAAATAATTAACAGATTATAGGTAGCCATGCATCGCATCGGTCAATTTATACTTTTCTCTAAATGTAGACGAGGAGATGGAGGCTGGCTAACTTTCAAAACATGCGCTTCAAACAACTGTTCCGATCCTAAGCTACGCCCCGCTTGTGTTCGAAAGTGCTGTCCCCCAACCCAGGTAATAGGTGAGGAGACGAGGGGCTGCATCCCAGCTCATCCCTCCTGGCGTCCCATTTTCTACAGGAGCGCAAGTGAGCTTTTGGCCCCCAACGCATCCATCATCGTGGGCTTTCCCAACTGTGCCAAGAAATATGTGATAAGGAAATATGTAATGAATGCGACACCCATCCAGCAGTAATTTGATTTATAAATTTATGGGCCATGCTATCATCATTCTTTGCTTTCCTTTAATTTATTCCTTTAAGGAATAAATTTCCGGCTAATGTGGAACAAATTGGTTTTCATTTCCAGTTTCAAATTACTCCTCAACGGGTCGCTGGTTCAAATTGATGGCTCCAAGCAGACCTTCCTCAACAATGGAAAGTTTTGCATTGATGGGATCTTCTACGGGAAGATCAATACCGAGCTGAGTCGGAACGGGTTGCCCATCAAGTACTCTCGCTCGGAATGGGATCAAGTGGTGATCGCGTGCATACCAACACCAATTAACTATAGATTTGAGATTGATGTGAGTGAGATGTCTATAATTACATGATACATGGTATTGGTAGGTAGTTATTTTTGCAAATTACTCATAACATTTACCATTAATGGCAGAAATGGCGAATTCCCTTGTATACCTCGTTGAACTGTGTCTCGGCACTTTTTCTACTTGTGACTGACATCGTGTACCTGCTCCTAGCGCGTCACCAGAATATCCAGGGATGGCTTCAGTTTGCCTATGCTACCTCCCTGTTTGTTTCCTTCAACTGCTTTGTGATCGTCCAGCTATGGTCTAATGAGCTGAGTGCTATTTCGGAATCATTGTGCAAGTTCATGGGTGAGTCTAATAGAGAATTTGGAGAATTATGAATGGAGTTGTTCTTATTTATAATATACTGTAAGTCTCATTAAATATTAATGTATTGTCCCTATCTCTAACCTCCATTCCAGGATATATGAACCATTTAGCCTACTTGTCCTCATTTTTCTGGCTGACCTCAATGAGCTTTGACCTATGGAGGAGATTCTCAAGGCCCCTCAGGAACTCAAGGGCGAGGGAATTGAAGGGATTTTTAGGCTTTGCTGCATTTTCCATTGGGATCCCGTTGCTGATTTCTATCACTGGGATGACTCTAGACAATGTATATGGGTAAGATTTAAGTTTATAGTGATTGACTACTAATTAGGAATAACTACTTTCATTGTTCAGCATACATTTTTTATGGTAATAATAATAACAACTCCTTTGTTGATTTTAAGTGAACTGCTACTTGAGCCACCATTCATTCTTCCCGGGGTGGGGACGGGGAAGTGCTACTTTGAAGACAAGAGGTCACAGATCCCCTACCTATATGCCCCTGCCGGGGTGACCCTCTTGGTGGACATAATATTTTTCACGAGCACCATGCTCCATCTCAGAAAAAGAAGAGGGGGTGATTCTGCTACAGGCAATGGGCTTGTCAGAACTGACAATGAGAATAAGAGCACTTTAGAGAGTAAGGAAGGGTAAGTTTTCGTAACGAGTCAAATCATTTCAAATGCTGACTTTCAAGCTTATTTGTATTTATTTTTAAAAAATTCAGAAATCGTTTTAAAATGATTTTTTGCAGTTTAAGAGTTATAGGGAAACTTCTTGTCCTAATGGGAGTTCTGTGTAAGTTAAGCTGTTATAGCAAACCATGCCATTAATTTAAGTAAATTTCATATAAGCCATTTTGAAATATACTTATTGAAGGGATTTTCGAGCTGGGATCTTGGCTCGCGCATATTTGGTTTCCGGATGAGGAGATACTCCTCATATACGCTTTCCTTCCATTCGATGTGCTGAACTGCCTCCAAGGAGTTGTCATTTCCATCATCATCATTTGCGGGCCAACTGTGGGGAAGCATGTCATGGCTTGGTTTCGAAGGGATGATGACGCTGATGCTGGGAAGACATGCTGGTATTTCATAATTTGCACTCACTCTAAGATTTTTGTATTATGCTTGAAATTAAAACAATAGGTTCTTACAATGACTTTTTTTTCTTCTAATTCTCAAGGAATGACAACTGTCCAGCTCAACAACCCACCGGAGCAAGAGTTAATCGACCACTCATTCAGGATGACAAAGACTACATCGAGACTGAAATTCAGTGAATGATTTTTTTTTTAAATAATTACAATCCGATAAAAATGCATTTCATTTCTTATGGCTTGTGTTTATTATGCTAATTTCGTTAATATCAATTTAGGTATGTAATGTCAACACATTTAATATTACAATTATAAAATTAAATTAAGGTGACATAATAAAGTAGTTTATAATAATAAATGATGGCAAAAATTAGGTAGGAATTATAATTATAAGAATTAAAATAAAATGAAAGTAATATTACCTAAGCTCAAGAAATGCTATATACAGCTATACAAATTATAAATGAAATGACCGACGATCATACAGAAGAACAGTTCATGACTAAACTAAACTGTTGGAATTCACTCAAAGGATGTATAAGTATCCAGCTTCTTGTACCTTTGATACCACTGGGCGTCCAAGGTGACCCCACCGTTGGAGGAAGGATGCGAAGGAGTTGAACCATTTGACGATGGTGGTATTGATGCTGAGTAATATGAGCGAGACTTTCCGTTCCCCTCCAGCGACTGAGGTGGTGGTTGTGATGATGATGAGGAAAATGAGCGAGACTTCCCTTTCCCATCCAGTGACTGAGGTGGTGATGATGATGACAAGTAAAATGACCATGACCCTCCTTTCCCCTCCAGTGGGTTTGGGGGTGGTGACACTGGACGACGACGAAGACGGGGATCTAGGGACTGACTATGACCCGATGCGTTAGATTGGAACCGATCATTTGTAACGGTTCTCTTGAGCTGGAACGACTGTGGAAGTAGACTTGGAAGGGTGGCACTGGTTCCTTTTCCGATTGATGGTTTTTGTATTGGTACCATGTTGGGATTGGTATTATTGGCAGTATTCCATCCCGGCCTCGGCCCCTTCGCAACCTGTTTCTGTGCTTCATTTGGTAGAACTGGAATGATAGCATTGGTTCCCTGCACAATTTGATGTGGTTGCGGACTGTACTGGGTCACCGAGAGGACGCGATTGTCGTGCTGGGAAAATGATAATAATACCCAATTAAAAATTATTTTACCGAGATTTAGTAATTATGACATTTGATAAAAATGACAACTTACACATATTTTACGACCATCTTCCAACGCATTACGAGCATGACAAGGTTGCGCAAAGGTGACTACAGCATGACGATTGGAGCTCCCAACTTGAATGTTTCTGATGTTATTCCCCGTGTTGAACAGGTAGTAGAGGCATTTCCCGTCACACTTCTTGGACAGCTTTTGGACATAGATGATCTTCTCTGTGAAATCGGAAACAAAATTACAATCTCATTTACAAAAGGAAATAGTTATAAATAAATGTGGAAAATAGTTATAAAGGCTAATCGTAAGTTTAAAAAAATACGTAATTACTTAATTTCGCTACTAACTTACTCAGATTATAACAGATAGTCGTGGGTAGAGTCAGTTCCTTAGAGTAGCCCATGAGCTTCCCCTCCGAGACAACCTGTCCGCATCCCAAGATATTATGAACATTTCCATTTCTCCCAACTATGACGTGTCCAGATGAGCCCGGCACTGTCAGGCTAGAAAGGGGAAGGAGAGGTGAAGCCCAGGGGGGAGAAACAGGAACAGCCGGAGCAGGGGAAGGCCGCTCTAACTTTTTGAATTTAAGGTTAGCCGGTAGCGGAAGTGTAATCGACGGAGCAGTTGCAATTTCACTGTCACAGCGTGGCAGTTGATCCCATATACGTACCTTACCATCATCAGTAGGTGAGGTCTTAGGATGCACTTCTTTCACAGAGTTAGACTTCTTCTTCTTCTTGTTCTTATAGGCCGGCATCAGTGTCGGTGAAAGCGCCCGAAGGGGCGGGGCAAGAGTTGTAGTTGTACTGATCAGATTACACCGGATTCGATCTTCCCTCCCTCGGAAGTCATCAATAGAAGATGGGAGTTCCAAAGGATCTTCCAAACAGTCTTGTTGACCCTTCCCATTAGTGCCACATTCTTCTTCATCCTCATCAAAAAAAATTTTCAGCGGGGGCGGTAGAGGAAACATGGGCGGTGGTTGTGGTAGTGTAAATGAGATTGGAGAGGGTGGTTGTTGTGGTGCTGGTGAGACCCCCGGTGGGGACATCTGCTCTTCCTCCAGTTCCTCCGGCTCCACCAAAGACCTTATGTCCACAATCCGGATTTGACACATGGGATCATCTTCTTCCTCATCAAGATCAACAACTTCAACTTCTTCCACTTTTACTGGCTTATCTTGAATTTGGATTTCTCCTCCGGCACGCTCACGGTCACCACTACCACAGGTCATTTGAGGTTCCTCAGGCCCCTCCACTACTTCTACTTCCTCCTCCTTAAGAAGCCACTCCGGTCCTGGTCCCTCCGTTTTCATTTGCCTCCCCAAGGCCACCAACGGATACACTACGGGTACAGGGGCACTGGGGGCGATCCCGCTTCCAATCTCCCAGTTGTCCAACTTCCGCTTCCGGGAGGATATCCCTGTAGCAGGCTTCGGCTTCACTGGCACCTCCGGTCCTGACTTCCGCTTCTTGTTCTTATCATAACCGTTCTTATCACCGTCACCCTTATCATCTTCATCATCCTCACTGTCCGAATAGATCTTCCTTTGCCTGCCCCTTGCGACTGCGATCCGGACGGATCTCCTCCTCCCCTCACCCCCACCCCCACCCTCGGCCGGATTTTGAACACGAAGGGGGGTGATGAAAGAAGGGGGTTCCACATCCATTAAGTCCTCCATCATCGTTAGTCGACATATGATGTAGATACGATTTATGACAACACAACGATACCTAAAAACCCCCCAAAAAATTAATTGTAGTTAATTAATTAACAAACAACCCTGAACAATATGGACCTTCCCCCTCCCCTTCAATTAATAATTTGTTAAATAATATTTACTAATTTACCAACTTACCAATTAAAATAAGTTCAACAATTGACAATAAAACTATATCACAATCACATTCAACATTTTTTTAAACAGAATTCAGTGTTTGCTTTTTGGCTGGATCAGCTACAGTCTACACACACACCACACAACACAACAGGAACTCAGCTGCTTTCACTTTCACTTCACCTTCTAATTCCTCCACAAACGACCATATCGAAGAGGACCAGTGCCAGCGTTGTTTGACTTGACATGAGATGAGGAGATACGAATACGATACGATAATGCAGAGAGTACAGAGTGGTGGAAAGTGGAACGACAGAGCCTCTGTCACAGAATTACAAAGTGGCATTTTATGCAAATCTTTTGTAATAATGTAGATTTGGTGTTGTTCTTTCTTGTTAGGCATTTATGCAAATAATCTGCACACGTGTCACGTGATACACAAGTGGCTGTCTTTGTTCAGCTATCATCCATCCAAATCCAAAATCCAACTAATGATGGAAAGAACGCGTATGAATTTATGATCTGATTATGCAAGAGATAGGAAGGAACAAACTTGATCATTTCATAACATATTATTTGTCCATTTTCGAATGTGTCGAAGAATCTACTAAAAACATTTACTTACGCTGACTGTGAGATTGGTGAGTTTGTGACAGTTGCTCATTTGACATGGCGTCAATCGAAAATCGACTCATGAAATGATCCATAATCCATATTATGCATTCCTGAGTTTCACGGACTTTGGACTTTTGGACAAAGTAATCTATTGCCTATGTAATTAATAATTATAATATAATTATTATATTCTATTAATCTATTCCCGTGTCCATCCATACCTTTCTCCCAAGAAGGAGCATGCAAAACTAAAGTTGAATGAAAAAAAATCATCATATTCGACATTCATCATAATGTAACTGACGGGCAGAGAGTATGTTTGGACCTTAATTGGATTGGATTAACAAAACAGAAATTACTGAAAATTACTCTGATTGTTCAACGAGAACCACCGACGAGGACACTGAAAGAAATATTTGGGCACTTTTTAGGACATGCGAACATTTTGAAAAATAATTTAGATGATGATGTGATGATGATGATAAATTGATGTTACATGCTTCGCTTGACTTCATAATAATTTTTGAAACAATTAATTTTTAATTTTATGGGATGAGGGTGACTTTATTAAATTAGAACTAGACCAGTAGGATCCACAACCTCCTCCTAGTTCGATTGCTTTCCGGCAGCTCACTCAAATATTTTCTTAGAGCAGCCACCACAATCCCAAAAATGACAATCCCTCCCCCAATCATGCTATACTGGTCTGGGACCACCCCCAGGAAGATAAATTGCCACAGATAAGAGAAAAGTATTTCTGAGCTCCGGCATAAGGAGATTGTCCCGGCTTGTTCGTATTTCAGTGCGATGGTCATACAAATCTGGCCGATGAAGGTGAGGGCGGCAAGGGCCAATGCCATCAGCCAGTGATGGAAACTTTCCGGAAGTTGGATTTTGGACATGGTTGTGGACAATGCCAGACTTTGGAGGGTGCCCCAGAAACCGAAAAATAGGGTGACGACGGAGAAGTGCATTTGCCGAAGGCACCGAAGGAGGAGGAAGGTGGTGGCGGCGACCATCATGCTGATGAGGGCGAGCCCTGAACCGATCTATTACATAAAATTTTTAGGATTAGGTAGATCAGGTAAATGATTCACGATCGTTTTTGGTAATTCAAGTAATCCAATGTGCCTTATGTCATCTTACCAAAGTTTCTTTATCAAACTCCTCTCCTCCAGTTAGAATCGGTGGCCTTGTTATAATGACGACTCCGCCCAACGTGATCACCCCACAAATGACTGGGACGAAGCCGGACTTCTCTCCGAGAAGGAAGTGGGATGCCAGCGAGACGAAAACGGGCTGTACAAGAGTTAGTAGAGGAAAGTTACTTAGAATTAATTTGTCAATTACCAACATTAATTGCTCACCAGACTAGAACATATCACGGAGCTGTCCGCCATATTGATATACTGCATGGAATAAAATTGTAAGGTGATGGCTGTTGCCCCAGCAAAGGCACGAAGCTGGAATTAAATAATGTTTAAAAAAAATTAATTAGCAAATTGTGGAAAGTTAGATAAAGAAAGACTAAGTTATTCATGATATTGCGGATTATGAGAGGAGCTGGGAGCCGAGAACAGCCAAGTCAGTATGGCTTAAATGAGCATTGAGAAACAAGTGGCAGCGTGGTTCTTTGGTTAGAGTAGTTGGGGCCAGACCAGCTACATCCCGTTCGATTCGGGATGTCTGCTTACTTTTTTCTCAAATTAAATACGCTCAATTCAGTTTCTATCAATTATTCAAATAGATTATAATTTACTTTCAGATAAGCTGACTATCTGAAATACATGAGGTCACTAATTTGTAGTCAAATTAACTTACAAACAGGAAAAGCAACATCTTCGGTCGACCTGGTTCCGTGAGAGGGAAAATTATGTCAAAAATCTTTTCCTTTTTAATCACCCTATAATAAAAGGCGATTGGAATAGCCGGCCACAACAATCCTTGGAATCTCCATATGCTCACATTGTACGGATGATACTGGGGTAGTGACTTCACGATTAAGAAGCACAATGCAAACAGCATGCTTGCCAAGGTGGCCAAAATGATTCCGATATAGCGACGCCATCCGGTTCGCTCAATCTTCGCTTTCTTTTTATCCGGGTTCGCGACAACCTTAGCATTGAAATCCTTCCTGTTCCCATTTTGGGTCAGCCCATTCAATTCTACTTTCACTTCCTCGACGAAAAGCTGGAATTGGATTTGGGCGCTCCCGACTAAACTCTGGCAAGGGCCAAGTTTTTGGCAGCGTTGGTCATTATTGCTTTCACTCTTATTTGCTACTTCCTCAGATTCTGACATGTCTGGGGCAGCCACTGACACCGAGTTGGTGGCCTTCACTGGAGAAGAACCTTGAGGTTCCTGTCCACTTTTAGTATTCATTTCCACTGCTGGATTTTCCATTGCTGGCTGTTTAATGCATTAGTCCAGCTACTATCTGGAGCTGTAGAATACCTTCGTAGAGAACCCCTTTTGTCGGAATAGTCCCAAGGATCTTTGTCGAATACTATGTCGCTTTAAGAATTAATTTCATATAATATGCACCTATATGGACTAGGTACTATGAATCACGAATGTATGAAATGTTGAATGAATACAATGCAATGGGTGTCACTCACACCACACCTCACCCGTCATCCGATTTGACTGGCAATTAAATTCATGGGAAAAACAATCATCCTCGTTTACGACATTATATCCATTATATCGGAGTGAGTAGAATGAATGGAAAAACTGTTGAGTCAATGATGATGATTGATGATATTCAAGTTTAAAAATACAATATACAATATACATAATCGAGTTTATTCTTTTGAGTAAGTGAATAATACTACAATATAAAAAGTGCCTAAGATGCTATTTAAATGTTCTCCCATACTCTCGTTTGGTACATATTCTCATTAACTATCTTGTAACTTTTGACATTTATCTCGTATCATATTTGCACATTATAGACTATATAAATTTCTATCAATAAGCTTACCTCATTCTCGATATTAGGGTAATATAATTATTTATAAGAAACTTGATTTCAAGCTCATGATTGAACTCTTCGAAATTATTTTTATAAAATAGTTATGTAAATGTAACGTGAATCATTACATTACGAAGGAAATTATTTTTTATTACCTATTTGCTAGAATTGTAAACCTGAAATTACCTCATTCAGTGACGTTGTTTAGGGTTTCACAGGATACTGTTTACCACTACCAGGATGGTTATAGTTATTTTATGAGGGTTTCATATTTCTACGTTAGGTAAATTTTGTCGACCACGGGGTATTATGAGACAGAAATTCTGAGCTAGAAGCTGAGATAAAGTTTTGGATAGTTAACAGTTATGACATGAGCTATCACTGATTATTTGACCTTACAAGTAACTCGGTTCACAAATTGAAAATGTTCCTTATACATAATAATAAAAATAACCAAAGCATTCAAATCTCCGCATTCACTATGTATTTTTAAAATAACAAAATGCGCCACCTCTTCCTAGTCTGATTCCCTTCCGGCAAATCACTCAAATACTTTCTAAATGCAGCCACCACAATCCCAAATATGACAATCCCACCCCCAATCATACTATACTTATCCGGCGCCTCCCCCAAGAATACAAATTGCCATATGTACGAAAATAAAATATCGCAGGTCCTACATAAACTAATTGTCCCGGCCTGCTCGTATTTTAGGGACAGGGTGATAAAGAATTGGCCGATGAATGTGCAAACAGCAAGAGCCACTGCCATCATCCAATCGTCGAATCCTTCCGGAAGTTCGATTTTGGACATTGTCGTAGATAGAATCAAACTCTGGATGGAGCCCCAGATCCCGAAGTAACCGGTGATGACGGAGAAATGCATCTGGCGAAGGTAGCGGAGGAGGAGAAAGGTGGAGGCAGAGAAGACCATACAGGCGAGAGCGATTCCTGATCCGATCTAAAAATTAAAATAAATCAGAATAATTGTAAATTAGACATCATTAAAGATATTCGTTTTATGCAAATCCAAATTAGCAATTTTGATATTTACCAAAGTCTTCTGATCAAACTCCTCCGCTCCTGTCAAAATGGGTGGCCTAGTTATGATGACCACTCCGCCCAATGTGATCACCCCACAAATGACTGGGACGAAGCCGGATTTCTCCCCCAGAAGAAAATGAGATGCCAGGGAGACAAAAACGGGCTATTAATTAAATAGGAATAATTTAATAAATTGGTATTTTAGTTTGATTTACTTTTAAATGACAGAAAATCCAAGTATTTAGTAGACTTTCGTCAAAATTTCTGAAAATTATTGTCAAGGTCACTTGCTCACTTACCGTGCTGAAAGCTATCACCGTACTATCCGCCATACTGATATACTGCAGCGCATAAAAATGCAAAATTACTGCAGTTGCTCCTGCCACTCCCCGAACCTAAGAAGGAAAAATAGAAATTGAATGATGATTTTGAAGTAGCAAATCAGATAATATTAATAAACGAGTCAAACGAAAGTTGCATTGGGTCATTGACTTACGAAAAGAAAGAAGAGCATCTTCGCACGACCTGGCTTCGTGAGGGGAAAAATGATATCGAAAATCTTTTCTTTTTTAACCACCCTACAATACAAAGCAATCAAGAGGGCTGGCCACAACAGTCCTTGGAATCTCCATAAGCCCACATTTGATGGATAATATTTGGGCAGTAACTTCACGATTAGAATGCAAAGTGCAAACATCATGCTAGATGCGATGGCCAACATGATCCCGATATAGCGACGCCAACCGGTTCGCTCAGCTTTCACTTTCTTTGTATCATCGGTAATACCGACATCCTTATTTCCGCTGGTTTCATTATATGTCTGGGAATTTCTCCTGTCCCCATTTTGGGTAAACTCCTTCAATTCTACTTTCACGTCCTCCACGAATAGCTGGAGCTTGATCTGAGCACTCCCAACCAAACTCTGACATGATGACCGGATTCCTTCGGAGCTACTCCTTCGGCTCCGACCTCCCTGTTTAATACATACGTTAACAACTTCCGGTTCGGCTGAAGCGGAAGCTGGACTTGATGCTGGTGCTGGAGGAACCCTCCGCTCCTGCTCATCTCCATCACTTGTCACTTTTGCTCCCGGAGTTTCCATTATGGCTGGTAACAGTAATGCCGTGGGAAAGTCACCTTCTGAAGAACAAAATGAGTATCTTTGCTCGCTGCCTATCTCGTTGTAATGGGAATGCTCTTGGCAATCTTTGTCCATCATCATTTTGAGTAAATAGGTATTGAATATTAAGATGTTCACAATTGATAACAATCGGCTTCAATCAAACTTGTCAACTTTGGCTGGCATTCGTGCAAAATCATTCAATTGTGTCTACGTGCTTGCTTGCAAAAGATTAAACTTAAAATATGACAAGTTATTTCCCCAGTCAAAATCCCAAAAGTGAGTAGCTTTTGTCAGCGAATCGGGGAAAGACAAAAAGGCAGATATTCATTTTACTTAGTTGGAGTAAGAAATGAGCCAAAAGGGTAAGTAGGCATGCAGAAAAGTTTAGTTTGTAAGTGGCAAAGAGTGGCAACTTGCAGGATGCGTTCAGTCAATCATTTCATTTTTTTTTCTTTGGCTTGAATGAGTTAGTCTGAATGAACCTATAAAAATGCTTCTTGGAATAAATCAACACTCTGCTGTATAGTTTTTATGCTCGTTCCTCGCATCCAACATCGACGAATGAGATAAGTAATATTTTTTTATGTGGCAGCTGCAAATTTTCAGTTCATGTTTTAGTTCTTTGATTTGACATTGTTCTAATAAAAAGTACTGACTTTGCTTTTTCAGTTTAAGCTTTCGTAAGTCAAAATAATTATGAGTTATCTTGGCTTCAGACATGCAAGTCAGAACATGAAAAAGTTCAAGTCTTTCAAGTTCAAGGCTGTAGAAACATATTTGTAATTTATACAAATCATAGGTCACATTAGATTAGAAATGATACATGAAAGCAACTATTGATTCAAGAAATTCCGAAATTCGTAACATTCATTTCTTCTTAACTTTTGTTCAGCAAGGAATCCAGTAGATTATGATGATTTAAGAATTAAATATTTTCGGTCTGCGACACTTTGTTTGACATTTTCTGACATCGCATTGCGGTTCTATTTGCTTACACGAAATAAACTTTAGCGACTTTTTTTGCCCTTAGCACGTATCTACCTAACCTTTTCAATTCAATTGTCGATTTGCTTATATCTTGTCAAATTTTGCTGATATGATATTTGCACGTGTTATGATATGGGATAGACTTTAACAATTTATTACGTAATAATCCCATTCACATAAACACAAATTATTTATTCCATGTCCATTTTTGCAATGTTGTTTTAAAATTTGTCCACGTGTAGCCAAAGCAATTGCAAAACTTAATGATTGGAAAACTGGGATAATTTTAGATTTAGCATCAAATCAGCCACTCTTACTTATCTACCTAAATGCTGGTTACTCTAATTGTAAGTTACATCATCATTGTTTTAAATTTTACATTTTTTATCCTTCTTTTTAAGTCAATAAAAATCGCCAACGGTTCCTTGCTGGGCTAGTTTCCGGCAAATCCATCACATACTTTCTTATCGTTGCAACCACAATCCCAAGGACGACAATACCTCCCCCAAGCATGCTGTACTGGTCCGGAATCACATCCAGAATTAAATATTGCCACACGTAAGCGAATAAGATATCGCATGTGCGACATAAGCTTATTGTCCCGGCCTGCTCATATTTGAGGGACAGCGTCATGAAAGCTTGCCCAGTGAAGGTGAGAACGCCAAGTCCCACAGCCAGCATCCAATCATTGTAGCCTTCCGGAAGTTCAAGTTTGGACAACGTCACGGACATCGCCATGCTCTGGAGGGAGCCCCACAATCCAAAGTATCCTGTGATCACGGAGAAATGCATTTGGCGGATATAGCGAAGAATGAGGTAGGTCGAGATAGAGCAGAGCATGCAGGCAAGGGACAATCCTGAACCGATCTATTGTTCAAATTCCCAAATGATAATTATTTTCCCCAAAATAGTAACGATAAGTGGAACTCAATGTCCCAAATTTATCTGCATTGACTTAAGCCCAAAATTGATTTACCAAAGTTTCCTTGTCAAACTCCTCCCCGCCGGTCAGAATGGGTGGTCTTGCTATGATGGCCACCCCAACCAACGTGATCACCCCGCAAATGACAGGGATGAAACCGGATTTCTCCCCAAGAAAGAAATGGGATGCCAGTGAGACGAAAACAGGCTATTATAGCAGAACAATGGAAACAAAATTAAGTATAATTTTCCACGTTACTATTCTACTCAACTGCAAATAGCTTACATTATACAGACTCACTCACCGAACTAAAGGCTATGACAGTTGCGTCCGCCATACTGATGTACTGCATGGCATAATAGTGCAAGATTGCTGCTGTCGCTCCACACGAGGCACGAGTCTAAGAATTTGCACGAGATGGTTTTAATTTTTAATTCTCATGATTTTAAATTTAACTGAACAAGGTAAGCTACTTTACATATTGATAGGCGTGTGCAAGTATGAAGTATATATAACTCACAAATAGACAGAGCAGCATCTTAGGATGGCCCTTGGCAGTGATGGGTAAAATGGAATCGAAGATCTTTTCCTTCTTAATTACCCTACAGTAAAAGAAAATTGGGAGGGCCGGCCATAATACCCCTTGGAACCTCCACAAGGCCACATTTGTCGGATAATAGCGAAATAGTAACTTGGCAAAAACATTGCAAAGGGCAAACATCATGCTGGATGAGATAGCCAAGATGATCCCGAGATAACGACGCCATCCGGTCCCAGCTCCATCAGTTTTCTTTTTGCCAATGTCCTTGATAACCTCCTTAGTTCCGGTTTGACTGTATACACCGGGATCCTTCCTTTCACCAAGTTGGCTGAGCCCCTTCAATTCCACTTTCACTTCCTCCACGAAGAGTTGGAGCTTAATTTGAGCACTTCCAACAATACTCTGACACGGGCTACTTCTTTGACAACATTGATTACCACTTTTATTTTCCCTTCTTTCTACTTCCGGTCCCGATCTACCGGAAGTAGTCAATGAAAGGGATCGTACTCGCTGCCCCAGATTGTCATCATTGCTTTGATTGCTTTCCCCATTGTCTTCCCCTGAAGGACTAAGAACAGGGACAGACATTGAAGTGGCTGCTTCAGTTGAAGGAGGAACAACTTCCTGTTCATACTGGTCATTATGATTGTTCCTTTCCCGTGTGGGAGTTTCCATTATCACTGTCACTGGGAAAAGTAATGAGGTGGTCAGGTCACTTTCGGATGCGGTGTAATACCTTTGGTCACTACTGTCCTCATCGGAATGATCATGAGCATCTTCATACATTTTCGTTTTTGCTCAATTAAATTAAATTAACCTCGTGACAAAGTTAATTGCATACAATAGATTTTAATTTTTATTGTACACCTGTCAATTCTGACTGACAATTTGGGGAAAACTCTACGTGTGTGGTTTTGACTTGGCTGTAATCTTGTATGTAATTTGAGAAAGTTCAGGTATCAAAGTGCAGTATTTAATTTTATTTAATATTACGCAATGCTTTGTTTGTGCCCCGGAATATGTATGTGGCGAAAATTGATTTAATGTTGCAACTTGCAGAGAAATAGACTACTACTCCACTACAGTATTCCATCACATAGGTAATGTGAATTCTCGTTCTCTTTTCCGACATGTGGATTCCAAGGTCACAAGGCAAGATCAATAAAGTTGTTAAAGAAGGAATTCATGGAAAGTTATTTATGGTGAAAGATTCGACCCAACTAGTATTCAATATGAATCGGAGAGCAATTGTTTCAAAGATATAGCAAAAGTGAATGACTTTTGTCAGACGGGCATGCCATTAAAAATTTCCATTCATTTCAGAACAGAATTGGCATGTACCTGCAAACGATTGAGCGAGGGGAATGAATTGGAATTGGAAGGTTGTTGAAAGTGACATGTGATAATAATGTGATGCAGATTATTATAAGAATTCAAGATTATTATTATAATGCAACGCAAGCAAGTTTATTCTTTTCGTAAGTGAATGCTCACTACTGGGTAATAATAGTTATAAAAAAGTATATCTGACTACATGAAGCTCTTTGGATATTTCATACAATAATATGGTTGGTATAATTTCACTAAAATAATATTTTTAAACATAAGAAAGTAGCATGACGTAATACATATGACTTATAATATTTGCATTGGACGACGATTCCTCCACGAGACGAAAGCCTACGTGACGATTCCACGAATAAGTATTTTTATGGCCCACTGAAATAAAGCTTCCAAAGCAATTCCTTCACGAAAACAATTTGGACTTTGTCTTTATTTAAGATTCTTCATCGTTCCTTGTGGTACTAAAAGTAGCGATTTATTTTGCAACTTACAATTAGATGTCAATGGCAAGCTTATTTCAAGTTCATGGGTGACTGTGGACTGCTGCGCTGTGGATGTCATTCTGGACATCAGCATGAAAATGGAAAGTAATTGGTATTTGTACATGGATAAGCATTAACTATAAACTATTAACCTTGTAACCAGAATCAAACATTCAAATTCAATGTAAATTCTAATTTTCGATTTCAGTCAATTACAACATAAGTTCCTATTTCACGATACGAATTCGGGTATTTGGGATTTTATTTAAAGTATTTGGTCGATTTTTGTTATTTATTTTGCTCAATATGCTTTCAAATTGCTTTCAAAGTAATTAATCTTGAGGTCCTTCTGCTAACTGAGATTATTCTGATTAACCTTCCTTAATAAAATGAGAACGGAAGAATGAGGAGATATGTATTCTGTTGTCTCTTATAAATTTGATAAATAATTTACAAATTAAAGTACAAATTATGTCAATTTAAAATTAACTTTACTTCCTGGTTTGTTTGAAATTATCGGAATTTGGAAGAAAGAAAACACGATAAGTGAGGATATTGTTATGAGTTGACAGTTACTTAAAATTTGTGGCACTTTTCATACATTTTTGCATGGACATTAGCAATATTATTTGTGGTCCATCTACTCTATTAAATCTAAATCACTATATAAAGATAATTTCCTGACCTGATGGGAAAGTTAATATTGATTAGGAGATAAAAATAATACCGTCTGTAATTGTATATATAACAAGCACTAAAAATTACAATTTAGAAATCATAATACGAAAAGTTTCGTTTTCCCCGAGTTACATATCGAGTTCATTTAATGTAATCTGTTAGATCTAATTATGCTGGCATTATCATAATCAGAAAATGGGAAAACCTTCACAATCAAATTGGTTTTTCAAGGACCCTGTAAAATCTGCCCTTCCGATGGAATTCCAAGATCATTTTGAAAGGATCAGTCATGCAGAAACCTTCACTTTCACTTTTAGCCTGCAAAATTTTAGCAGTTTTAAAATTTGTGTAACGTTGTTCATTTTGAAACCTGATAGTAATTCGGTACTTAACACTAAATTGTAGAATGCAAAATGAGTAGACTTCTCCTCAAAGCAAATGATCTCAATCAACTCTTCAACCAATTATTTTACAAAGCCCTTCCCATCAACTGGAGCCGGAAGGCATCCAAATGGAAATACGAAGGAGATCTCCAGAAGCTCCAGCGATTCTACTTGGCCAGCATGATGACCTTCATCCCACTGGGTTGCCTGATTCTATTGCTATTCCCTCTGGTCCTTTTCATCCCCGAAATATTTCACACTCAACAAAAGATCGGGATTGTGTTCGGAGGAGGGGCACTCATCCCAATGGACTTCTTTGTCAATTTCATTCTCTACAACTATGGAACTGAAATTACGACAGTTGCTAATTGGGCGGTGGCCACCAAACTGAAATACAGGATTCCGCCACACTTCAACTATGGAAAAGATTTGATTTCCACGATAATTGGAGGTAATTTTAATGGTAGTATGATTATGGGACATTCTGACCATTCGTAGCTTTTTAATTATGAACGAGCAATGTTAAATTAACAGAGATTCGTAAAATTCTTCGAGGGAGCAAGGAGCCTGTGGACTGGTTCGGCTTGATGGGGATCTCGTCATTTTTTACTGTGACACTATTTTCCCTGGCAATCCCGACGATCACGGTTCACCGGAGGATGGTTCCGTGGAATTCGTTTTTGTTGGTTTTATCCTCCCCCAAGGCTATGGGGCTGCCGCCACTCCCCGACTTTTTATCTTGGACAATAGTATTTCTGTACGTGTTTGAAACAACTGCATTTGTTACCTTGTTTATAGGCGTGAAGATATTATTGTTTGCGGGTCTGCCCATATTCCAAGTTGGGATGGAGGCGTGTCAGCATCTGCTAAGGGTGAGGTTAAGCTTCCGGTACCTGGAACTATTTCGGGAAGTAACCGTCGCCTCAAGTTGGCTCCACACCGTGATGAAATATTTTATCGGGGCTTATCTTGGAATGGCATTTTACTCTTTGCTGGTGTTACTGAATTTGACGCTCCTGGGTTATCAACGCCTCTCTTGGAACACGTATGTGCTGTTGGTATTCACCATATTCATGCTCGTGGGTATCCTTCTCCTAACGCTGAATGTTGGGTGTGCGATGTATGAAACAAGTATGGAGGTCTTGGCCTCATGGAGGCGTCAAATTCAGTTCGCTGCAAGACGGAAGGAAATGGACAGGATCCTGAAATCTTTGAGACCCATTGCAGCCCCAGTTGCAGATATTGGGATTATGGACAGAGACATAAAGGTAAATTATTTGAGGGAAGTGATGGAATACTTTGTTAACACCTCGATTGTTGCAGAAGATCTTTTGCTTTAAGTAATCAGATAGCTAAATATAATGAATCTCAAGGTTACACAAGAATTGCATGGAAGCCTTAAATAATTTATCAAAACTCAAATTAACAATTAATTATGAAAGTTTATTCGGAACCTTCAAGTTCATATGTACTGGATGGGTTGTGGCACATGGCGTGAGAAAATTGAAAGTTCTTTTATATAAGCATTAAGTAATCTTGTAATCATCATCCATCCATCATCATTGACCTCTGTAATCCAAAATTAATTAAAGTTCATTTTATATTCTAATTGGCCCCACAATACTAAATGATGGTAACTTGGTTATTTCGGATCTCGAAGGATTTAACAGAGGTAAAATTACAGACTTGTAATTTTATTTTTAAATAAATTGCATAGCAAGTAAATTTAATGTCTGGCGATCCAAAATAACCTTACCGTAATGATATGAGTAGACGTATAGTATTTAGTACTTACTATACGATTAGTATTAGGTATATTACTTTTTACTTCCTGGTTAAAAGGCTGCTATCATTTTAAAAACTCCAGACCAGTAAAGAATATGTAGTCATATTTTTTACAGTAGGCACACCTGGTGACATTTCACAAGTATCTATTTTCCCCATACCACTAGCCATAAGTGTGCATAGGCTTGTCAAGCTATATAATCAGAAAACATTTAATTCACCTGCCTTCCTGAACAAATTAAAATTTACATTAGCTGACAAAATTGGAATTTAGATTAGATAACAGTTCCATTCTTCCTTATTTAGAAAACGAGTGCTTTCTGTAGCTTCTAATTATGATGGCATTACATAATCAGGAAATGGGAATGATAATGACATTTTTTTCTATAATCGGAGAAAGGACAAACCTTCACCTCAAGATCAAACGACTGTGTATAATCCATCGTTTGAATAAACTTCAAAATCAGTCTCAAGGGATCATCATAGGGAGCTTCACTTTCACTTTCAGCCAGTAAAAGTTCGACTTATAACGTTATTCATACTTCAAGCTTACAAGTAGTATAAGGGGACGTGGACACAAATTCATTACTTTACAATGAGCGCACTTCTCCTCAAAACGAATGATCTCAATCAACACTTCAACCAAGTATTTTACAAAGCCCTTCCCATCCAGTGGAATTCGAATACTGCCAAATACAAGCATGAGGGAGAATTCCAAAAGCTTCAGCCATTCTACGTCGCCAGCCTGGTGACCTTCGTTCCACTAGGTTGTCTCACTGCAATCCTGCTCCCTGCCGTCGTTTTCATTCCCGAAATATTTCACACCCAGCAAAAGATTGCTATTGTGTTCGGAGCGGTGGCCCTCATCCCAATGGACTTATTTATCAATTTCATCCTTTACTATTATGGATTGGACCTTACTACAGTTAGTAATTGGGCGGTCGCTACCAAAAGGAAATACAGGATTCCGCCACACTTCAAATATGAAAAGGATTCGGTGTCCACTATAATAGCAGGTAATTTTAATTGTTTTTTTTTTCATTATGGGGCATTCTGGCCATTTGCAACTAATTATGAGCATCATTAAATTAACAGAAGATTAAAATCCTTCGAGGCAGTAAAGAGCCCGTGGACTGGTTCGGCTTGTTGGGGATCTCATCGGTCTTTGCCGTGACACTATTCTCCATAGCAATTCCAACTATCACGGTTCACCGGAGGATGACTCCATGGCATTCCTTGCTGCTAGTTTTATCCTCTCCCAAAGTTTTGGGACTTCCCCCACTCCCTGATTTCTTGGCTTGGGCAAACTTATTTCTCTACATGTTTGACATAACCGCATTTATCACCTTGTTCATTGGCGTAAAGATAATATTATTTGCGGCTCTGCCCATATCACAAGTTTTGATGGAGTCCTGCCAACATCTGCTTAAGGGGAAGGTGACCAAGCAAAATTTAGAGTTATTTCGAGGAGTGACCGTTGCCTCAAGTTCACTCCACTCTGTGGCGAAATATTTTGCAGGGGCTTATCTGGGAATGGCATTTTACTCATTGTTGGCATTATTGAATTTGACGATTTTGGGATATCAGCACCTATCTTGGAATATGTATGTGCTCTTGGTGGTCACCACAATCATACTCGGAGGGATGCTTCTCCTAATGCTGAATGTTGGGTGTGCGCTGTTTGAAACAAGTACGGAGGTGATAGGCTCATGGAGGCGTCAAATTCAGTTGGCTGCGAGACCGAAGGAAATGACAAGGATTTTGAAATCTTTGAGACCTATTGCAGCCCCAGTTGCAGATATTGGGATTATGGACAGGGACATAAAGGTAAATTACTTGAGGCAGGTGATGGAGTGCTTCGTTAACACATCGATTGTTGCAGAAGACCTTTTCCTTTAGGTAATAGATTATAGCTTTTACACAGGAAAATATACGCACTTTTAATTTCAAGAGAGTTATTAAAAACATGACAAGTTTGAAAATTATGAGTACGTATTAAGATGCATAGCATAATTATCATTGTTAAGTAAAGGATCAATATGTAAAGGTAGATATACCTGACACATTTTTAAAAAGTTTTTTTCAGTGTAAAATAAAATGAACCCCAAACGTTTCTCGTTCAGTTCCATAAATCAGATTTAATTGCTTTATAAAAAAATCATTTCATAAACGAGTTGTTCGGGAACCCACCCATCCAATATATAAAATCCTTTCATATTACAAATAAAATTTGGATTTCTAAAATGTCCTTTCAGTTACGGGGCACCGAGAATAAACTTTCTGAAAGTTAAAGTTAGTTAGTTAACAATATAACATGTATGAGCCTGCTCGGTAATTAGATAATAATTGTTTAAAAGCTACATAAATGTTTTATCCAAGTCGAATCTTTCATTGTTCAATTCTCATGTCAATAAAATCCACCACCTTTTCTTAGCTTCACTCCCTTCCGGCAAATCGCTCAAATATTTCCTAAATGCAGCCACCACAATCCCAAAAGTGACAATCCCTCCCCCAATCATGCTGTACTGATCTGGGACCACCCCTAAGAAGATAAATTGCCACAGGTAGGCGAATAGGATGTCGCAGGTACGACATAAGCTTACCGTACCTGCCTGTTCGTATTTTAGGGCAAGGGTGACAAAAACTTGGGCGATGAATGTAAGAATGGCAAGAGCCAGCGCCATCATCCACTCATGCAAGTCTTCCGGATATTGTATTTTAGACACTGTCATGGTCAGTGCTATACTTTGGATGGAACCCCAGAGTCCGAAGTAGCCAGTGAGGATGGAGAAGTGCATCTGGCGGAGGTAGCGGACCAGGAGGAAGATGAAGACCGAGCATATCATGACACCTAGAGCAAGACCTGATCCAATCTATGTCAATTATCAAAATTATTAATCATTGCGTAGACTATCAGATAGTAATAAAATACCGTAATTAATAACTTCATACTAAAGTTTTCTCGTCAAACGCCTCCCCTCCAGTCAGAATGGGCGGTCTGGTAATTATGACCACCCCAGCCAAAGTGATCACACCGCAAATGATTGGGATGAAGCCGGACTTCTCCCCAAGAAGGAAGTGGGATGCCACCGAGACAAAAACGGGCTATTAAAAGTAGAATAAAATTTATTTGTACATTATTTTTGCATTTGCCAGATCGACTATTTTTACTCTTAATTTTTAGTTAGCTTACCGTACTGAAAGCTATCACAGTGCTGTCCCCGACACTGATAAACTGCAAGGTGTAAATCTGCATGATTGCAGCTGTGGCTCCAGATAATCCGCGAAGCTAAGAATTTAATGGGATAGTTATGAATTTTGAAATTAACAAATAATTTCGACTTCAAAAACTGAATTATCGTGAAGATGAGGCTTACAAACAGGAAGAACAATGTCTTCGGATGACCTGGTGCTGAAATCGGGAACATTATATCGAAAATCTTCTCCTTCTTAACAACCCTGCAATACAAGCCAATAACCACGGCAGGCCACAATAACCCTTGGAATCTCCATAAGGTAATATTTGCCGGATAAACCCCAGGCATGAGCTTCACAATAATTATGCAAAGGGCAAATAGCATACTAGAGGTGACTCCCAAGATGATCCCAATATAACGACGCCATCCGGTCCGCTCAAGTTTCTTCTTTATATTATTCGCATTGCCCCCCATAACAACGTCATGGCCTCCCACAACAACTTCATGACCCCTTGTATCATCCCAGTCAACATTCTTATCATCCTCAGGCTGGGTGAGCTCCTTCAGTTCTATTTTCACTTCCTCCACGAAAAGTCGAAATTGGATTTGGGCACTCCCAATCAAACTGGGGCGGCTGCTGCTTTTCCTTGGGTCTGGCTGGTTAGTTTTACGATCGTCTTCCAGTTTTGGATCGGGATCGGCTGAATTTGTCACTGATGGGGTCGAGACCGGTTCGGACGGATGAGGCCCCTGGCCTTGATGCTCCTCCGTCATGTCATTATTCGTCCTTTGGGTTTGTGATTCCATCTTTGCCAATTTGCCTCCTCAAGAGTAGTGAAACATGGTTTCTTCGCCAGCAACCTTCTTTACTAGAATGCCTAGAAGAATCTTCATCCATTCATTCGATAGCATTTTATATGGTTTTAAATAGATTTCATTTTAATTGAAGAGTTGCATACATACAATGGGTTTTTGGCCTGTCATGTCATATGTCATGTCAATTTTGACTGAAAGTTAAAATTCTTGCAATGAATGAACATCAATATCAACGTGTAGCCTACGTGTGTGGTCATGACTTGACTTAAATACAAAATACTTAACGGTAATTTGATCGGATCAGGATCATAGGGAACGAGAATGAGTAATCTCATGAATTCCACGATTCGATGTGATCAGATCAGATCATCGATCAGGCCCTGGCCATGTGCTAACAGGTAGATTTACTTGAATTTTCTAGTCTTTTGAAAATTGTTTTCAAGGTTAGAGGGGCATTGGCATTATAGCTTATTTTTAGTTACGTTAGTTTTAGCAGTTATGTTGTAGCAAATAATTTGCTGAGCCAAGATTGTTCCGTGACGTAAGTTTACCCGACAAATTATCAATCATAGCTGCAATAGCCTAATCATAACTAAAAGTCAATGACTTTCATAATCGAGGGGAAGGTGTCATACAATCAGCAAGTCCATATTTTAGAACTTATTTATTTGGAACTAGATTGACAAGAATGAAATCTTTTCCACATTATTCATACGCAAATTCTGAGTAACAATCAGTGCATTGACATAATTATTAAGCAGCGACATGGAATAATTGATCTGGATGTCCCTATCTATATCATCCCCAACCGGGAGTGAGTTTCTTGTCAAAGATTTCAAAATATCCTTGATTTCGCTTTGCTTAGCAAACCCCCCAATTTGTTCTTTCCAACATTACAGAATCCCCCCACTCGTCTCATGGAGTGAACACCCAAAATCCATCCATAGCACAGGTATGAGCCATTAATTTACATAAATGTAATTTAGTAATTTGCGAGAAAAATGCATCATTCTCACCAAACCCCACGACAAAGTATCTACGATCTACAAACAAGTCATCGCAAACTAATCAGATCAGATAAAGAACATAACTATAGGGAATGCAGTGAAACAACCAGGTAAATTATTTATCATCATCTTTCAAAATTATTAGATCACTCAGTTGTTAGTATACAAATCGTTAAATTGATGAAACTCACTTCATAACTAAGGTTTAACAAGTATTCGAATTATGAAATTCTTACTGTTGGTATAATAATGATAGGGTTAAGCCGAAGCAAAGTTTTGGAAGCAATATAAAGATTAGTCATTAAACAAATATAATTTGTTTTGCAAATACAGCCCGGATTTATATATTTAGCTACCTAATTTATTTAATGTGCGGAAATACTACTCCATATGATGTCATTGCAGATTGTAGACAATTGTATTTTTGTCATGCCATGTCATTTCATCAACCAATGATTAAATAAAAACCCAGAATTTCAAAGCACCCTTATTGGCAAATTCCATTATCAACTTCTTTGAGGGATCCGGAGACAAAATGATTGCATCAAATTGTACACAATCATATTTTCAGTAATTATTACGGGTTTTGTAAACAACATTGCCTATATCTTTATATAATTATATCTCAGGTCCATACTTAACTATAGCATAACATTTATGTCCAAATTGATGTAATCTTTTCCCTCAATACCGCCCATCACCGAGCTTTGTCTTTTATACCATTTTTCCGGTTGCTTCTGCCGGAAGTTGGTCGGCTTGGCACTGTACAAGAATCCTTGGCTGAGCTTTAAAATTGAAGTTGGAAACCTGATAACTATTTGCATTTCCAGTCCAGCAAAGAAAATTGGGCATGCTATAATACAACTTCCGTACTTGCTACCCTAATCAGTAAATTAGATTTACATAGTTAGTTTTGGAATTTAGTAGATAGCATAAGCTAAGCATCAAATCAATTTCGGGAGGCCAGTTTGCTCCATACCGGAAACAATCGGGTTTCGTTTCCAGTATTGACTTTGACTTGACTTTGACTCGTCTTGTTTTTTGATTTGTCAACTATCTTACGTATCTACGCGTTATTTACAAGGATATCAGCCAAATATTTGGTTGGTGTTTGTTAACAAGGAAATAAATATCAATATCCGTAACTTTGAGTAGAAATGAGTACCCTCTTCCTCAAAACCAACGCCCTCAACCAAAAATTCAACAGCCTGATCTACAAAAACTTCCCCATAACATACAATCCAGACAAGAAGGAATGGAAATACGAGGGAAGCATCCGGAAAATATATCCCTACCTATTTGTCAACTTTTTCCTTGTCCCTTGGGCTGGCATCCTTCTGATAATTCTTTTCCCGATCATGATCCTCTTCCCTGAAATGTTCACACTGGTGCAGAAGGTTGGGGCGGCATTCTGCGCTGGGGCCCTGATACCCATTTGTCTTCTCCTGGACTTCATTGTGTTCAGTCATGGAGCTGAATTGGCCGTATTGACGAGCTTCGGCGTGGCCACAAAGAGGAAGTATCACATCCCCCCACATTTCAGTTATCCGAAGGACGACGCAATTTCCATTGTACTTTCAGGTAACTTAAATTGTACTTTCAGGTAACTTATAGATAGGTTTAAAATTAAATGTTTTAATTCCCCCCAGAATTCCACAAAATAGCCCGAGGGGTGAAACCAGTGGATTGGAGCGGCTTGGTTGGATTATATACATTTCAATTTATGAACTTCCTTTCCGTCTTCTTGCCACCCCTGTTCATCTACAAGAGGATGGATCCGTTGAGCATGTTCCTCAAAGCATTGTTCTCCCCGGGCTTCCTTCCGGCATTTCTCCCAAACTTCCTTCTCAGTTTCCTTCTCTGGCTATTTAATGTGGATGATGTCCCTTCACTTGGGGATCATTGGTTCTTCAGAGCGTTCGTCTACGTAGTCGTCTTTACCGTTGCTATTTCTGCATTTATCACAATGAAGACTTTCATTTTACTTACTTTCGCCGCTGCCCAGAGTGCACTGGAAGTCTTACATTATCTCCTTCGAACCCCATTTAATTATTATGGGCAACTTCAGTTGTATCGGGAAGGCCAGGTAGCTGAGAAGTTGGTCCATTCCACCTTGAAAGTGGTGATTGGAGGTTATCTGGGCATGGCATTTTATTTGCTGCTGCTCTGCATGAACCTGACCCTCTGGGGTTATCGACGACTGCCATGGAATGTGTATGCATTCATGCCATCCTTCACCCTGATCCATGGGTTGATGGCAACCTACGTATTTGTTTTTGGCTGTTTATTGCATGATGTGAGTGAGGAGGTGTTGGCTTCCTGGAAACGCCAGATTACGAGGGTTGCCAGGCAAAGGGAAATGAAGAGGGTTTTGGGGTCTCTAATGAGGATTTCCGTTCCTGTTGGGGAGGTTGGGATTATGGATAGGGCAATCAAGGTGAATTATTTGGACAGGTTGTTGGATGGACTTGTAAACAGCTCGATTGTTGCACAGGATTTTCTTGGGTAAAGGATACTTGGCCTAGGATTAGACATTTGTTGTTCTAAATGCGATTTTTGGTCTACTATTTATTAGAATAAGACTTACAAATTAAGAAGTTTCACAATTTTGCAATCCATTAGTCTGCATTATATTTAGAATTCCCAGCAATCTGAATTGATTCTTTCTGAATAAAAATTATTGAATAAAAATTGTTACTGAATAAGAAAGGGGTCAAGAGGATTTAATTAATTTTGTCAATTAAATTTTAAGTTAAACTTCACCTAAATATAGAAAAGCATCAAAACATGTCTAATTCGAAAGTTACGAAGGTACTCATGTCTTTAATTAAATACATCGGAATGGAATGATAGTGCGTGTGCTATTCTAAATAGCATAGTATTTATAGTGTGTATCACAACAGGACACATTTAATTTAGAACTTTTACTGGACAATTGCTGTAATACCTGTTTAGTTGCGATAAATTGGAACTTTAATTTCGCAACGACCTACCTAATTGTAGGCTCATCATTGGTCGTTTTTTTCAGTCGTTAGCCTTTCATGTTAGCAGCACTAGTATTACTAGAAATTAGGATACCCGGCTTTAATATGACTTGCTTATGACTAATATCCAGATAATATCTTGTAAATTACATGTTGCAATATGCTTGTTTACGATAAATAAAGATACATAAAGTGATACAATATATCGTTCAAATTGGACTAAAATTTACTCATTTTTATCTGAAAATTGTTAGTTTGTTACATAGCTTAGAAAGGTATTCATCAGCTTTTAAATACTGGGAGGGGGAGAGGGAGAGGTGAATTTTCGCTCAAAAACTGTTTCCATATTATTATAAAATGGGTTAAAATATTCTCCAAAAGTTCAGTTAAACAACTATCCTATCAACTGGTTATGTATATGATTCAAGATATACTGGAATAAAAACTAGATTGAGTGAAAAACGATTGTGCTCATCGTCTGTACCATACCTAGGTTCAAAACACTGGAATTAACTCCGTTAAACAATACATCCGGCATCCTCAAAAATTATTGGAAACATTATATAGGTAGATCATGTTAAGGGGATAACTATTTTTACAGCAGGATAGTCCATTTCCTAATGTCCTCTAGGATTTTCGTTCATCAGGCTTTCGCTTTAGTCACAAGTCCACACAACTACCAAAACTAAAACAACCCACTTATATATACTTGGGATCATCATCACTCCCTCATACTCCAAACCAATGACCTCAATCAAAAATTCAACAAAACTTTTATTTATAACTTTGAAAAAATCAATTATTCCATGACACTGCTCAATAGCTTGTAAATAGCTTGGTTGTTAGTCAGGATTTGGGAATTTGATCAAGAGGTCACCAGAACCACCGGCTGGGGCTGGGGATCACGGTCAACCGATTATTGACTGGTATAAATTAATTCATAATAATCATGTGTCATATGTGAGTGACGCCACGCCAAGTTGTCCAAGAACGAGTGAACAAAGGAAGGACACTTGGACAGTTTCACTTTGCCCCAAAAATATCAATTTCACAGAATATGAGCCCATTTAGCTAATAGTAGGAGGGAGGGAAGGAAGTTAAAAAACAGTTAGACCGATGTTTCATTGAAATGGAAAGTTTGCACAGTGGTGGACGGTCAATTAGCTAAATAATTTGTTCAGTTAATTTTTTTTTGACAGTCAACAGTTCCGTAGAAGTCAAATTATAATTTCATTGAATAATATAAGTTATTCACGAATAAGGAGAGGTAAAGTAAAGTGTAAAGAGGAGTTAATTATGCAAAAATAAATTATTACGATAATTTTAATCAATGATTATCTTTTGGAGGCGATGGTGTTGGGGATGGCCGGGGGTAAAAAGCTGTTGATTGATAATTCCGTATTGAATTAGGTCTGTTTTCTTTTGTAGGATTAATTAGCAATTTCAAAAGGACGATTCCCAACCCCAACGATTGTCGAGAATGAGTTCCATGGACTTGGAAGTGGTCAAGGAGGAGTCGATTCAGCTCCAGTTGGAACATGAGGGAGGGGCCAATGAGAGCAAGACGTCTGGAGGAGGTGACGTTGACGTTGCGGCGACAACAAGTGGAGCTCTCCAAGATCTGACAAGCTCAATTCAAAAGTTGACCTTGAAGGGCGACGGTGGTGGCGGGGTTCAGAAGGAGCAGATGTCTGAATTGATTAGCAAACTGGAGAAGGCTCGGATGGAAACAGCTGATGGGGAACGGCAAGCTCGGAAGGCATCCTGGAAGGAGGAACAGGCGGCACTCATCCGGGATATCATCCAGTTCAAAGGTCAACCGGAAAAGTTACCCAAAGCGGTTTGGAAGGGAGTACTACTGAAGGTGAATGATTCCTCCAAGGACAGGGCTCGCGTATCCAAGATGTCTGAGATGTGGAGGGACTTGTTGAAGAAGGATCGGACAAAATTTCTCTTTCATGAGGTAAGCCTTGACTTGAAAGTTTCCCGAAGTCAGGCAAACTTAAACCCCAACTTATGTGAGCCCTTTTTAAAAAACGTACCTTAATTTTATGTCCTTCCAGGTCCTTCCGCTACTCCACGGATGGGGCCGCATGTCAACCAACAACTTGCTACGTATCCGCCGGGTCTGCAAGGAGTGGAAGAGCTCGACCGACACCTTCCTTCAAACTACGCAAGATTTTAGCATCATCCCCGAAGAGGACGCCATCAAGTCAGTGTCGAGGTCTTCAAATCGGGAGCCAGTACTGGAGCTTTGGTTCCCCTTGGATATCCCAGCTGTGAAGCGATTTTTGCGTTGGAGCAAGCGCACCTACCATCATCCCGGTGGAAATCCCTTCGTAACGCGTAACCTATGCCTGGGTAAACCCACCGGCTACCCTCCCCCACCGCTAGTGATCCAGGCACAGATACGCCTGGTAGCCCACATGTTCTGGGCGGAAGTGGAGCGCCTCCTCAAGCGATGGGGTCGGGAGGTGTGGCAGGTGATCCTTATATTCGAAGGTCGACTCCATCCCGCCGAATTGTATGATCGGCTCTGCAAAATGTTAAAATTGATGCCGAATTTGAAGTCCCTCGTCCTTCAAAAGGACATTGAAGAGTCTGATGTAAACCCGGAAAAGGATATGAGTTATATCTACGAAGTGCTTGAAAAGCGAATGACCGAGAATCCATTACCGGAGATGGGACATCTACACACCATCATTGGCCCGCTTGTTCACCCTCCAATCTTGAAGGAGATGCTGCGTAAATTCGGACCTACGTTGGAAACCCTCTCAACGGGTGCTGGAATCGGTGTAACGTTAAATGCCTATGCTAATACTCGACTTCCACGTTTCAAGCAGTTCTTCATCTCCTCTGGGGATTGCATCGTGCCAGAATCAGGAATTAATGTGGAATGGCCTTCCATAGAAGAAATTGGGTTCATGTTGAAGGAAATTGCAGCATCCAGCATACGACCACTTTTCCAATTTCTGAATGGATTTGGAGGAACCTTAAAGAAGCTCACCCTGGTCTTGCATAATGAGGAGGGGCCGCTGAAAAGGTTGAAGGAACGAGCCGTGAAAATGCTGTCATTGGAGTTGCCCCACCTTGAAGAATTTACCTTTTCGGTCTGTCGCATCAACCTGAAGACAATTGATTTCATGCTGCCCATGACGTCTTTGAAAGTCCTCAGCGTGAACTATGTGAAGTTTGTAGCCAGCTTTCCGAAGAAGGAGCAAAGGAAAAATTCCGGACCTTCTAAAGCACCTGCAGGAACTTCTGTGGATGATTCGGGAGAGATGGAGATTATCAAGTTCAGCAACTACACCGACCGGCTTTATGAATCCAATATTTGGAAGGTGTTTCCAGAATTGAAGAAGGTCTCCATCACAATTGTCGACCGTCTGAAGAATCAGCAGCAAAATGATGAGGAAGAGGAGAAAACGATGGTCAAGCGAAAGACTTATACTGTGGAGGGCTACAAACAGCATTGCAGCGAGCTTTAGGCGAGGTAATTAACCACTTTGGAAACTGTACTCTTGTCTAGGATTAGTTTACTTTAATACTTAATTCAATTTACAAAAAGTTATTTATGTCATACCAAAATATGCTTTGTAAGTATTTGTTCTGTTTAGTTGTTTATCAATTTATCATTATGAAATAAATAAGCTGAGTTAGTTTGAAATTGCTTTGTAAAACCCTTAAAAAGGTGAGAAAAAGTTCTAATTAATTCTATATAGTCGATAATTGTCAATTGTCATGAGTTATTTGAACCAATTACCAGAGTTCGCCGGGAACTCTCCTTGAACCTTGTCATCAAAATTACAATTTGCATGCTATCAGTAAAGACAAAAGTCAGAATTAATTTTAAGTTCCGCTTGAACGGAAAGCAACATTTAGAAATATCCTTTACGTCAAATACAAATAGACATTTCCTGGTTTGAATAATACTCCTATAGCTCCTCCCAATTTTTATCAAATAACCCGTTTCCAAAGTCTGAGGGTCGAAATAAATGAAAATACATAGAAGCTACATATTAATTGCAAAATTACCTTGGTAGGTATGTGATGATAGGTAATCAAAATCAATAATGCGTAAAAATTCCGATAACACCTTGAACCGTCTCATATATCTAGACTACGATATAGTGCATACATCCTGTTTCTAGCATCCGGTAATCAAATACAAACAGATAAATGGTAATTAGTTTCATTGACAAAAATTATAGCCAGGAACGGGAGCAAGGCTAAGGGAAAAAATCCTTAGTACGCATATGCATGCCGGGAGTTAGGTATTTGCACTATTTGCAGACTCCAGTTCAGACAAAAAAAAGAAGTTTGCAAATAACTTTTAACTTTATTTAAGAATTTCAATTTCAAAATCTTAATCGAGTCAATTAGGAAAGGCTTTCTCTTGGGACATTTCATTTAGACAAAGATGAGTGCTCTCATCCTCAAGAGCACCATTCTCAATCAAAAATTCAGCAATTTATTTTACAACTCCCTTCCCATATCATTCCATCCCGGAACGATGAAGTGGACGTATGAGAACTCACTCCGGAAACTGTATCCCTACTACTTTATCAACTTCATACTTATCGGCGGGGGTGGCACCGTCCTCTTCACAGTATTTCTGTTCCCAGTCATGTTCCTCTTCCCAGAATATTTTTCGGGGGTGCAGAAAGTCGGAGCAGCTTTGGGTGCCGGGGGCCTCGTCCCTTGTACACTCCTTGCGGATTACATCTTGTTCCGATATGGGGCGGAGCGGAGTATTGTGCGGTTGCAAATTGGGCTCTGGGAACAAAACGGAAGTATCGGATGCCTCCATACTTTAATTACGACGAACGCAGTTTAATGACAGCAGTTATCTCAGGTAAAATCCCAAAAATAAGAAAGCGTTATGGACGGGGCACTCTAAGATTTCGTATTTACTTATTTCCATTCCATTCATGAATCCGACAGAATTCGTAAAAATTATCCGTGGCCTGCGACCAGTGGACTGGTATGGATTACTGGGAACCTTCATATTCATGTTCGGGACCATCTTCTCCATCGGCTTTGCTCTCCTCTTCGTATATCTCAAGATGGATCCCTTGAGCCTGACCCTGACCGCATTATCCTCCCTTACCATAAGATATTTTTACTTGACCCTCCCCCTGGGGGATAACTTGGCTCTCAAACTTCCCATCTACGTGATAATACTGACGGGTTCCGTCTCCGTGTTCATCGCCATGCGAAGCCTCTTTATGATTAGCTTACTAGCTATTCGGGGGTCGCTGGATGTCCAGCGTTACCTTCTCAAAACCGAGTTTAGCTCTTATCGGCAGCTTCAGTTGTACAGGGAAAGTCAAGTGGCTGAACAAATGATTCATCCCATATTAAAACTATTTGTCGGGGTTTTTCTAAGCTTATCATTTTATTTAATGCTGCTCTTTCTAAACCTCTCCCTCTGGGGTTATCGATACAGGATCCTTCCTTGGAAGGTGTATGTGTTCATGCCATTCTTTGCTGGGATGAATGGGGTGTTATTGGGGGTGCTATTTGATTGTGGGTGTTCACTCCATGAAATCAGTGGGCGGATCCTCAGTTCGTGGGGGAGAGAAATGGAGAGGGTGGCTAGGCAAAGGAAGATGAGGAGGATTTTAAGATCGTTGAAGAGGATCTCAATTCCTGTGGCGGATGTGGGGGTGATGGACAGGGACATTAAGATTAATTATTTGTGGGCCTTGTTGAATGCATTTGTGAATACGGTGCTTGCGGTACAAAGTCGCATAATTTAATTTACTTAATATGTATACTATAGGGTAAACCTTAAGACTTGTTAAATTCAAGTTAGTGACTGCTTTCGCAGACATCTACCATATCTATCCTC